>JARQZK010000001.1:375000-385000 GCA_030704885.1 Cynegetis impunctata
GATAATAAATGTGTTCCCACATTAAAGAAGAGTATTTCAAAATCTTTCGTCACGCCTATTGTCGGATCGTTCTGGAACTTTGCAAGTGTATATTATTCAGATGAAAATAAATAATTCGATTCTGTAGAGCTGTACTTATCATAGATCCAGGAGTTCGATACTAGTATAGTACTACTATCCATTATACATGTAGGAACTAGGATCAGAATACTACAAGTACTCTTTCATAGCTGATAGTAAAACATTCCAGTTTGGGCTGATTTGGTTTGTTAATTAGTGTGCATGTCCTTTTAATATTTTTGCGTCAACAAGTACCCAAGTCTCCAACTACTATTCGTACCATTGAGTACTGGTTGGCGCCAGCATAGTGAAAATATACGCACACATAACATGACAAAAAATGAAAATCAGGCTTTTGTCAGTAACTAAAAATACAAAATAATATAGTTTACTTAGAATATTCTGTTACGTTATATGCATTATACCCTTGCCAATATTTTTTCGTTTGATACATTACATGTTATTAATATGCTAGTCACTTAATTTTCAAGGATAGCAGCTCTTTTTGTTAAGTTCCTTTGAAAAGCACTTACTTCCAATTAAATTTTATAAAGTGCCTCATACATTTTGTCATAATGATAAACATTAATGAGTGACAAATTTATTAATAGCACATAATGTGAATATTGAAAATAAATCTATATTTGTGTTCATATGCAACGAAAATAAAAATCGCTTGAGCATCAGAGCTTCTTCACCAAGGTCGCATTTTACCCTCGTTTTTGTTATTTTCCACGTACAAATTCAAAACCCCTTAAGTCAATTGGGAGGGACTACAGAGATATACAAAGCTTTAGTACATACACGAACTGTTTCTAATAAAAATTGCGGTGTCTAGAAAATCATTTGAAATTCTCCAATAGCATCTTCCTGCTATCAACCGAATTCATGTTCAAATTCTAAGCTTTCCAACTGAATTTGGAGTGGCTGTAGAGATGCGCAATGCTCGAAAATCCTATAAAAAGTTTGAAATTTCAACATAGAAATTGCGGTGATAAAATAAATAAATTAAAATTCACAGTGTACATTTCTCTACGTTAATCCACGTACCAACTTTGAACCCTCTAACTCGAACAGCGGAAACTGTGGAGTTGCGCAAAACTTTGAAATGCACGAAAAAACATGAATTCTCTGATACAAAACGGGGTTGGTTCAGGAAAATAGTTTCAACCACTACAGTGCACTTTTCTACCCTCTAACTCAATTTTAAAGAGGTTGAAGGGTGCAAAAACCCTCCATCTGCGTACCAAAAAGCCATAGGAGGCTGAATTTCGTATTTGAACTGAACCACACTATTTTCCTGTGCCGCACTAACAAGAACATATTATTTTTTGAACTGTAATTTATTGAATTAGAAAAACATGACACCATTGTTCTAATAACAAAAATTTCACATGTTGTTCCCAGACGTTTGCATCCATATGATAATCCCAAAACACTTGATGTGCACATAAACGCAAATATTCTGGTTATTATTAATTGAATTTATATTTATACTCATATATGTTATACATATAAATTATATACGACTTAAGAGGTTCAGCTCTTTATTCTTGTAAAGAGACTATAAACCATTGAAATTATTTAGCTGGAGACCTAGTTCGGATATGTGTTTTTGGCGTACATTCTGATGGGTGGCCTTATTTTGAACTATCGAACAAATATCGGGGTAGGATTAACGTTTATCTACTTCTTCAGACAGTTATACCCACTTCGTTTTTTTAGCAAACATTTATACGGTTGCGAATGAAGGATTATGTATCTACAGAATACATTTATCGACTAGTCTATAGGTTTTTGTAGACCTTGCAGAACTGAAACCGTATTTTGCCTGTTCGAATACAATAAAATACTAGTTCAGACTTCTTGTAAAGGAAAAATTTCATATACATTTAACATAATACGAACATTACTCATCAAGCTTATATCGCTTTTTATTTATCGCTCTCTTTATTTCTCTCTGTCTCTCTCTCTCTCTTTTCGTTCAATTACTAACCAACCATAAAAAATACAATTTTGTTGGCTTATTTTCTTGTTTTACGGCTATACACTCATAAAGTATCTGCGGAATTCTCTCTATGTGCAATTTATCCTTCATTGACAGCATTACAAAAAGAGAAAAGAGAAAAACAATAAAACATAATTTGAAAATTCTTAAATTCTAAATGTGTTACGTCTACACGGAATGTGTTAATATTTCTAGAGCTATAACTCTAAATGTTATGAATATTAGAAATGATTGAATATTTTTCTGATGATATGGTCTATATATTCTGGAATTCTGCTTGGTCACTTGGATGTTCGTTCTGATGGGCACTACCAATATCTAGATCCAACAATTGACCAAAAACTTTCAATTCACCATCTAGTTGTCATCATTTGATGTCGAATTGAAACCTTTGGAATGAATCAAAATTCAGCAATGATTATCGTAATCATTGCACACCCATCATCGAATTTTCGAAAAATTTTTAAGCGGTTGGATTGCCCACTATAAGCCCTTTTTTCCCAAGAAAAAAGGTTATGGTCAAAACAATTTTTTTGAAAAAATGTTGTCCAGCACCCTCATGTTGGAAATCCAATGGAAATAATACGTCGTTGGATTGCCCAACGTTATCCCATTTTTGTCCACCAAATAAATTATTTTGCCCACCTTCAAAAAAAAAGTTATGATGAAAACAAATTTCTTCATGAAAATTGCCTCCAGCACCATCATCTTATTACGCGTGAAGTGAAGATAATTTTTCACGTAATTTGCCACTTATCTCATGGGCAATTATTTCCAAGCTTTGGGCAAACGATCCGGCCGGTGATGTATAATGTCGACTGAGTCTCACTTATTTCGAGTAAACTTAGTAAAATATAAACAAAAAATTACTTTTATCACATGGGCAATCAATTTCAAGCTTTGGGCAAACGAACCACAGTCATATATTGTGCAAAAAGTGATTTGTTTATAACAAATTCCGCCGATGAAGTATAATGTCGACTGAGTCTCACATATTTCGAGTAATCTTAGTAAAATATAAACGAAAAAAAGTTTTCATCACATGGGAAATCAATTTCAACCTTTGGGTAAACGAACCACAGTTACAGATTGTGCAAAAAGTGATTTTTCAATAATTTTTTCATGAAACATTCGCCCAGTGCAGGCGAATGTGTCGACTAGGTTTAACTTATACAGGGTGGGCCATCCATAAATTTCCACCCCGAATTTCGAGCTTTGGGATGGAATAACGAAAAAACGCTCGGACAGGTCAAATTTTGTTGAAAGGGGGACAGATAAGGGTGTTCAAATGAGTTTGATATCACTACCCCTCTAGCCGCAACCCCTAACAGCTAGTGATATCGAATTAACTTTTTGACCTGTCCGAGCGTTTTTTCCATCTCAAAGATCCAAATTCGGCGTGTGGAAGTTATTGATGCAATACTGAGTCACTCTGTATAATAATAAAGCGATGAAAAAAAAATACATTCATGCAGGAAATTGAAGTGCCTTTCCAACAAGGTGCTGCTCGACACCGTTTCCCTATTCAAAAATGAGAGCTGTTAGGGGTTGCGGCTAGAGGGGTAGTGATATCAAACTCATTTGAATACCCTTATGTGTCCCCCTTTCAACAAAATTTGACCTGTCAGAGCGTTTTTTTGTTATTCCATCCCAAAGTTCAAAATTCGGGGTGGAAAGTTATGGATAGCCCACCCTGTATATCTAATAGTTCAGAACTTTTTCAACGAACGAAACCTGCCCTTGTTTTCCCACATACAAAAATTATTATAGACAAGCAATTATTTGCATTTATTTGAATAGTCGATTTCACTGGATGGAATCAGACACTAAACATTGAAGATAGCTAAGCAGCTTGCGAATGTTTCAAGTCGGACCATCATTTCGGGTAATAATGCCACGAATTCCTTCTGTTTCGAAATAATTCTGAGGAATTAAGTCCTTGAAAGCATAATAGGTATAACCGGATACCTGATAAGCCTAAGTATTTCGACAAGCGCGAGAAATCTTTGAATTATTCATGGAAGGGACTTTCTTTGATAATTTCCAGGAAATGTTTGATAAATAAATGAATGGTTTATTCGTTTTGCATCCTTTGAAATATATAATATACGATGAGACCTGACAATGGATGCAAACTGTTTGCTTAACACAGCCTTGTATTCAATTTGAAGATGGTAGAATAATTCGAATTTTTTTTGTGATTAAAAACGACAGAAGTTTAAGTTTTCATTATGAAATACTGAAATAACAATATGAAACTTTGACATTAGAAAATTCAGTTGAACTGAAAATATTTTCTTGAAAAGAAAAGATCAGGAAGAAGGGAAAAAACAAGGAAACACTCGTTTACAGAATCTTAACTTGCAATGAAATTTAATTGAACTGTTACATGTAAATACATATTGGACTTCTTTAAAAGAAATAATATAAAACATTTCGGCTTCTATGATGGTTCCATGTTTTGGAAAAACCCAATTAATTGAGCCAATAAAGAAATTTTGATACTCGAATACCGGAAGTGGTCACAATTCTTACATTAGAAAATAATGAAAATGGATATATATATATATATATATATATATATATATTAATATATATATATATATATATATATATAAATATATATATATATATATATATATTATATATATATATATATAATATATATATATATATATATATATATATATATATATATATATATTATATATATATAATATATATATATTTATTTTATATATATAACTTTTTGATAGTTATTAGCAATAACAGGCTTGGTGAATCTCAAAAAAACTCGATTTTATTAAAAAGTTGACGTTTCACCAACCCTGTTAAAGTTAAAAATAGTTCACAGGCAACAACAATTCAAATAAATAAATATATATATATATATATATATATATATATATATATATATATATAAAAAATGAAATGAAGTAAACTAGGACATTTATTTGAAACTAATCAAACAAACCTCCTAGCGGAGCTGGTTATACGAGTTCACGAAACATCGAAATATCACCATCTACCTTTAGACGGTAAATGTTAGAAATATTAAGTTGTTTATCACAATCAACGGAAATGATAGACAGACTGTTTCGCCCTTATTTGGGGCTCATCAGTATCATCCATCCATCGAAAGTGATAACCAACCAAATATTTCAAACGTTCTTATATTTTCCTTCTAGTAACACAATGGCATATAAATATGACACAGCGCCACCAGTCGGAAACAAATGAACCACATCTTACAGATAGATGAAACATTTCGGCAACGAGAACTCGTACGTCCTGACACCCGAAGGTGGCTACTATATTCGCTAAGCTAAAGTAAGGTTGCTACATCAATTCGATGTAATGCAACATTTACACATCGCCAGTAACAATATCAATATATATATATATATATATATATATATATATATATATATATGTACAGTGATAATTTTAAAAATTATCAATAAGAAAATATCTATTTCATCTCCGCTATATTGTCATCTTCAGACAAGGTTGAGCTGATTTATATCAAGGGATTCAAATAACGAATAAATTGATAATTTCAATAATGTGATTGTTCAAATTAAAATCATTATTCAATTGGAAGTTTTAATTATTGAGAAAAACCTTTCTTGCTGATTATTAAAAATATAATGGTGTGCCATTGAGTCTTTGAACTTGTTGTTTTTGCAAGGCGCTCTACACTCTATTTATTTGGATCTGTTGTTTTAGCATAAAACTGAAATATCTTCTCTTCTATTACATTCATATTTTCACTATCACTTGATGCTCAATAAAAAATGAGAACTTTTTATAACCATCTTCCACTCCCTTGACCAGATAATAACGAAATATGCGAGACGTATTGGGCACCGCAATTTATACGTGGGAAAGAAGCAAGTCGCCATAGAAATTTTCTTGCAAGAAGCGCGATAAGTGTGATCTAACAGGCTGTCAATTTTTAAACTTACATTAAATAAATTTAAATAATTTGCATTATTTTGAAAGAGGCGGCTTGGATAAATTTTTTATTTTTCCATTTCTATAGAAAATTCTCTCATGAAAATATTATTTTCTGCTAGGTATATCTAAGTTAAAAGAATATTTATAATAACGATATCTTATCAATACTCAAAAAATCCTCATCGGTTTATAATACATTATAACACAATAACTATCAATTCGGCTTTCCTCTTAAAATGTTTGTTTGAGCATACTCTGTTCCAAATAAGCGGCATACATTCTTACTATTTTCTTCACCTAATTCTGTGAGATGGGACGAGCGAACAAATATGAAAATTCTGATTTACAAGAAAAGACTGCACTGCAAGCTTTTACCCTATACAAATGATATATCTAATTAGGGTGCATTATTTCATGGAAATGCTTTTAGCGGGTAGAGTTCTGGCTCCTCTTTTTTTCATGATATATATCGTATATATAGTATCCCGCAAGATGAAATTGTCAGTCATTTACAGCTTCCTTCTGAAATTCACTCAGATGAATTAAATTGCTCAAAATTCGAAGCTGTTACCTCAGTGGTTATCATTTTGAAGCTAATTTCCTATTCATGCAGTCAAATAAGTATTTAATTAATGAGCTGCATATTCCATTCCGCCAAAGAAAATAAAAAAGACGCAAAAATGCTTAATTATACCATAACAAAACAAAAAAATTAAATTACTTATTTTTCCGCAGACATTCTTGAAAATTATCAGTGCTGTAAAATCATATTATACGGAAATGTCAATTCATATTGTTTGAAAGCACAATTTTTCAGGGAATGGTTCACTATGCAAGCTTAATATCTGAAAGAAAATTACGAACCTTACTATCATGCAAATAATGTTATACACAGTATTGCTTAGCCAACAAAGTTTGAATAATTCATTAGAGGAGTACTGAAAATAAAGCAAAAATTTTTTAAAGATATTGGAAATGCTTCTATCTATATATATATATATATATATATATATATATATATATATATATATATATATATATGTATATAGAAAACAGAATTCTTCGTGTTAACGACACACGTTCGTGGCAATAAAATGAAGTGAACTAGGACATTTATTTGAAACTAATCAAAGAAACCTCCTAGTGGAGCTGGTTATAAGAGTTCACGAAGCATCGAAATATCAACATCTACCCAGACGGTAATTGTTCGAAATGTTAATTTGTTTATCACAATCGATGGAAATGATAGACAGACTGTTTCGCCCTTATCGGGGCTCATCAGTATCATCCATCCACCGAGAGTGATAACCAAACCAACATTTCAAACGGTCATACATATTTCTTCTAGTAAACTCCATGACATATAAATATGACACAGCGCCACCAGTCGGAAACAATTGAACCACATCTTTCAGAATAGAAGAAAACATTTCGGCAACGAAACTCTTACGTCCTGACACCCGAAGGTGGTTACTATAATCGCTAAGCAAGAGTAAAGTTGATACATCCATTTTGATGTAATTCAACATTCACACGCCGCAAGTAACAAGCGCTCCAATTTTATACCTTTCACAGGTAGCAATGAATGGAAAACAGAATTCTTCGTGTTAACGACACACGTTCGTGGCAATAAAATGAAGTGAACTAGGACATTTATTTGAAACTAATCATATATATATATATATATATATATTTATATATATATATATATATATATATATATATATATATATATATTATATATATATAAATATATACATATATATATATATATATATATATATATATATATATACATATATATACATATATATATATATATATATATATATATATATATATATATATATATATATATATATATACATATATACGCGTACGAAGATACCCCGGAAACTTGAGCCAAATAGGAATTTTCGTCGTTGTTCAACCATCACAAAATTGAATTTGCATAAGCAAAGTCATTTCTAAATGACCAACAGAGCTGGATTTATGTGTTAACTATCGATGCATAAATACAGCTCTCTTGGAAGGTTATTTAATTTTCAAACGAATTTCTTTTTACCAATTCATTCTAAGTCTCTGGCGCAGGTTAATGAGTATGTTGTACATATTTTTACTTAAAATGAAATGTATTGAAGTTTTATAGAGTACTTATAATAGATAAATAAGGCTTTTTGAGGGCAATGCAGATCACGTAAATGAATATAAAGTATGAATTGAAAGGAATCGTAAATTTATTGTAACTAATTTCTTATTGACATTATGATTATTTGAAAATTGATTTCGTGAGATTATTTAGATTATCACAAAAAAGGGAATTGACGGATTGAGGAAAAATATCAAATGACAATTCTGTTTCATTAGTTGTTGGACTTTTTTAACAATAGGTTCCTTGGAATAATATATTTTATGAGATACTGCAACAGGAAGCTTTCCCGACAGTAAAACGGTGAAATTTTATATAATGCGCAGAGTATATATAGGTTCCATCTTTAATTTGTTCGCCGCATTAACGGCGCTCGTAAAATTTCCCAAGTTTATACATTCTGCCCCCAGAATCCACCTTTATGTTCCAGTCTTCTGTGCAGATATAACTCTTATTACTGCTACAAACAACAATTCTGATGGTTCAACATTAGCTGGCTCATAGGTCATTGTGCATAGTGAGCAAAGCAAAGCTCTTCCAATTATAATCGCTTTTGTAGCAACTTATTCTATGCAGTTTGTTCAGAGAATTTCCATAATTATTAATGATTATTCGTGAAATAAATAAATATGCTTAGATTATAATCAATCCTAACTAAAACGATTTTCGACTCTTTGAGCCTTTAATCCTCAAAATAGAATGTGTAATATTTGTAACGAATACATTTCAATAACCACTATTTTTTGATAGTATACACTCGGTTTAAAAATCGAGAAACTTTATGTTCTTCGATTACTACCTATGAATCTACTTCACCATTTACATACAGTCACCATGCTGCCCGCTGTACTGCCCTGAATGCTTCCTTGATGTTAATGACTTTTTACATGTTGATACAATTGCTCATTCCGAAACTCAAAAGGAATTGTTTCGACCATTGAAATGTGAAGAGATCTAGCGGATAGTTTCCTGAATCTCTAGTTATGATTTCATTCTCACTTTCATTTTATACTTTGATAATATTCTTGAACATTGAATAAATTCAAGGCTTGAGACGAAGTTTCCTTAAACTCATTTCATTGAAACCCGACATTCAACAGGCAGCAAGTAAACAGTCGCTGCCACTCGTGCTGCCTGTCCTTTGACTTCCGTTCAAAATACCGCCGCCAAAGGGAGCGTACGGCAGTAACACGGGCATGTAAATGGCGTATTAGAACAATATTCAACATCTGGTCCCTTAGATGACAAGATACTGGTTAGAAAAAAATCATGAGCAAATATATATACATATATATATATATATATATATATATATATATATATATATATATATATATATATATATATATATATACAGAGTGTAACTTTTAATAGACTTCCGCTAAAATAACAACGAATTTACGTATTTTCAGAAAAAATGCCGGAACACATCGACTTTTATTTTGAGGGGGGGGCACATTTTCACAGAAATAACATCCCCGAAAATTCATTCCTGTGGAAGTGGTAGCAACCCTTCATTTTTTTTAAGGGATAGCACCGAAAAGTATATCGTGGGAAAGGTACTTTCATTATCTTCATGTGAGGGTTTTCACACGTTTCCTGATAAATGCGTTGTTGATTAGAGAAATACAACCATAATATAAAAATACCCGAAAGAGGGGAAGAAGCTACCTTCTCGTCTGATTGTAGCGTGAAAATTGTCTTATCAATTCACATGTGCAAAAAAGTTGTTGAGCAGGTGTGTGATATCAACCAGATTTCCACATTGCTGTCAGTCAGTAATAAGAGATGAATTGCTTGAAGTGTTTTGTTTCATTTTGATT
>JARQZK010000001.1:390000-432500 GCA_030704885.1 Cynegetis impunctata
ATGTATATATTCAATATAAAAATTTCAAAAGTTGTAATCAGAAAGGTATAAAACAGATTTAAAACCATTCCCCCAAATCAAAATTTCGATACAGTGCAACAATTTGTTGCAAATTTTCACTAATTCAATTGAATAGTATAATTGACGATGTAAAACACTATACAAACTTCAGATATAAATATATGCATTTATTAAATCCTTGTACTGTCTGTGCCTGTTAAATCCCACCAATTCCCAGCAATTTAATGCTAGGCATCTACTTTTCACATCTATAAATTTGAAATTCAAATAAAGTGATTGATTTGCTTGATAATCGGAGGAAGGTTATTTCTTTTCAATACTAGGTTTATGTTTAAATATTTCGGCTGTGAAAGTTCGAAAAGTTTTTCAATTTATGTCTTATCTCAACTACCATAATTAGATACAAAACACGAGATTTTAATTGTTTATGAATTCTTGATTTATTATTTTATATATTATGCCCTCCTAAATTATTATTTCATTTTACATGCAATATTCAATTAATTGTTTATGGCTTGATGTTTTTCTTGTTGATTATTAGACGATTTGTAGTGAACATTATAATCCAGAGTTCATAGTCCACCCCACTTGAATTTGTTTTATACTTACTCTGTTACCTGCAAATTATTTGGAATCCTCGATAATGTTTTTCTTTGTTATTTGTTCTATATAACTGGTGTTGTTGGGTTTCTATATAATACTGTACTTTGCGCAGTTAGTTTTACAATGTATCATGTTATGTACAATGTTATTACATGTATCACAAGTGGGTACAATGTACCGAAACGTGGCATATTTCCTAGGAACATTTTCAAATTTCCTCATGCCAAATGTTCCGATTCTATATTTCATAAAAATACTCACGATATTTCTCCGAATGCTGCAAAAGCTTCTTTTAAAGTTTGCGTTTCTATTTCTGGACTAAGATCTCCAACGAAGATGTGATGATGTTCTGTAATGAAATATAAATTTATGGTTAAACTAATAACAGTATGAGAAATAGAATATATTTTTAGTCGTCTATTCCCCGATTTTCGAGATGTCCGATACATATAGATTTTATAGATACATACATATATATATATATATATATATATATATATATATATATATATATATATATATATATATATATATATATATATATATATATATATATATATATATATAGGGTTATTCACGTTATTCGACACGTAGAGTTATGGCTGAAGTATATGATTTTATAAAAGTTTTTTTTAGGATAGATAGGGACCTAGCAGGACTACATTTTAGAAATATTTTCATGTTGTACAGGGTGTGCCGAAAATACGAAAAGTGTCAAAGTTGTTATTGTTTAAATGGAATACCCTCTATATTATTACATTTCTGGAATTCACGATAAAAAAAAGCCTGTTTCATTCAGGTTTAATTCACCTAAACCTTAATATGGTCTTTGAAATATCTCGTATTATGTGAAAATGTAGTATCAGTTTTAACGCTTAAACTCTCAACTGGTGTTTTCTTGTTTTTAACCAAAAAATGATAAGGCCTACTACCTGGAATAAACTTTATGTCGCACTTGTGAAATATTGACCAACTTACACTTTCGACGCATGTTATCAATTGATGAAATACTTCATACATACAGAACCATCTAGTTCTAGTATCTAGTAATAGAACTAATAAACTGTCTTCGTTCAACAATGTCTCCGAACCGTTTGAATTCGTTGTCGATAATGACCATTGAAAATAATGTATTAGAAAGAGTCAACTTCCAAGATGTTTCAAACGATTTTGTTTCTAAAAAAAGTTAGAAAATTTAATATTTAAACTTACTGTACTGTACAAAACCAATAAATATCTTGGAAGTTGACTTTTTCCAATTTGTACTTAACTAGACTGTCTTCTTTAGTTTATTTTATTTTATTGCGTTTAACAAGATTAAATTGAAAACTACCGCGTATCGTCTCATTTCTATTTCCTAACCCATCATGCAGCCTGGATCATCATTCATCACTTATCTATAACTTATTCATTAAGACCATTTCAATAAAGCTAACGAGTCAGGTAAGGAGATGTTGTTGCAATATCACATAAGACTTTGAAGTAACAGGATACCAGGAGTCGATCATCTGGAAGTTACTTACATTCCTTTATCAACTTGAAAAGTCCTGGGGCCCGGACAGGGTTGTTGCCTAGGGTCCCGGACGTGGTTAATCCGGCCCTGGTTATATTGAATTCAAATTCGGTGAATTGAAACAAAAATAAGCTATTATTTGGATACCAATGAAGAAATGAATATATTAAATTGTCAAATTTAGGTCAGAAATCCTCGTTGTAGAGTAACTGTTCTTATATATAATGTAAAATTGTAATCGATAAACGATAGATCACATATATTTTAAATGAGGTTATGAATTATGTTTGTGATATTGAATTCGAAATTAATGAAAACTACAATTGGTTGAGTGAAACGGATATAAACTGTTATTCGCTCATTAAAAATTTAAAATGTAATGCATGCAGCTTCGAAATTAAACACACATATATATATATATATATATATATATATATATATATATATATATATATATATATATATATATATATATATATATATATATATATATATATATATATATATATATATATATATATATATATATATATCAATCCCGATACAAAGAATGTCACAAAATATCTCCATACATTTTTTTGTGAGACAAATAGGGGTCATCCATAAATTACGTCACACGAATTTCAAAATTTTTTGACCATCCCCCGTCCTTGTCACAGCTAGTCACATTTGTGAGACTACCCCCCTCCCTAGGGTGACGTCAAATATTCTGCAAATTTACATTTAGAAATTATTGAATGGAAACAGCGGTTCCGAAATCAGTTTTATTTCCATTTAAATTATTTTTCAATAAAATTAACATCGGATCAAACAATTAACAAAACAAAAACGATTAATTATATTAATTAAAGAAATTAGAACAAAAAACGATTGACTGTGTTAATTAAAGAAATTAACAAAACAAAAAATATCAATAGAATTATATTATATTAATTAAAGATACAAACTTAATAATCTTGAGTCCATGGGCATTGAACCCACTCCTTTAAATTATTTATAACTGGCATAGCAGCCACTCCGTTCTAATTTGGGTTGTTATAAACTTCTTCTCGTACAATTTGTTTTTTTTTTATCAGCATAAGCTTGACTATATGTTTCATGTAGTTTACGGTAAAGATTACCTAAATCTCTTTTTTTTGTTCATTTTAAACTTGTTTCGTGAGTTGAAAATCACAAAATAGCGGTCGGCGCGTAACACTAGTAGACAGTAGAGCGAGTGGTCGACAAAACAATTGATATCTTATATTTACACAGATATAGTTGTATATGTTTTTGAGGTTTTCGTGAAGTAATAGTTAAAAGTTCGTGTTTTAACACTTGGATTATAGTAGATTTTGAAATGTGACGTCACGAAATTCAGGACCCCTCCCACCCCCTTGTCACACAATGTCACTCTTCGCCGACCCCCTCCCTCCCCCTCAACGTGTGACGTTATTTATGGATGGCCCCTTAACCGAAAAATTCAAATTATGAAAAGTAATAATTTTCAATCTAGTTAAAGAAAATGGAACAAATGAAAGAAGGAAAAGAGCTAGTGACCTTTCATTAGTTTTGACTAGATGATTAATAGACCGTAATGTGATAACAATGGCGCAATAATTTTGGCGTAAAAAATGTTCTGTTCGTTTCAAAATTTAAGTAAATTAGTTCATATGAGCACATTTCTACCGTCTCATTTATTCTGGCGAGAACTTCTTTTATTTCGTTTTCATACACCTTCTCGCATGCCAGGAATCTAAGCTGCATGGAGGAATCAGAAGCAACGGGACAGAGACGGCAATCTAACCTGAGCAGTCCCCTGTTTCCTCTAAATAAGCTGTTTGATGAAAAAATTTTTAGTTATATTTTCTCCGAAATTGGAAGACTATTGCACTGTGTCTATTGGTTTTCAAACCTGGTCACTTGATGTCGGATTTATATATATATATATATATATATATATATATATATATATATATATATATATATATATATATATATATATATATATATATATATATATATATATATATATATATGAATGAAAAATAAATAATAAGTAAAAACTTGTCTAAAAACCACAAACTGAAAATAACTTTTATTCGACAAGTTTCGCCTTTAACAGCATTATCAAGACTGAATACATAATTACAAAGACATCGCTTGAAAACATAGAACATACGTATTTCGGTTCGGTACCTGGGGATGGTAAAATATAATCGATGGGTCCAAACTATCAGAGATTTAACAGTTCAGGTCCAACTGGTCATTGAGCAGAATGTAATTATGGGATTTTTGGAGTTTGTTTATTTCCATGGCTTCCAGGAAGTTTATTTTCATAACTTTTTCAAAGTAATGAAGAATTTTTGCTTTAAAAGAGGATGAGATGTTATATCCTTTCGACTCTAGATGTTCCCTAAATGCTGATTTTCCGTTTTTTAAATGTTCTTTTAGCCTGGTTTTAAAACATCTTCCAGTCTGGTCTATATTTGATGAATTATATTCTTCACAGTCCATTCTATAAATTCCTGTCTTCATTGGATCGACTTTTAACATTTTATTATTAAAAATCATTTTATCCAATCTGCTATGACTCAAAAAAGCTCTTCGAAGAGGAGATGTGCGTATAAGAGATGCTCACAAACTTTTGTTCATTTTTATTATTACTATTGCAGTATGGTCCATATAATTGCATATTGATGAAATGTTTCTCTTTTTTCGAAATTAAACTATTTATTATTCTTAGTGGAAACTCATTATTAATACCTATCGTACGAATCACGTCAAGTTCATCCATAAGGTCTTGTTTCGATAAAGGAACCGAAAAAACCCTATGAATCATTGAGTTGAGAGCTGCGAGTCGATGGCTAGTTGAACTGAACAAATGATGGCGTCTGAGAAAGTAGGTTTCCTGAATATTCTGTACGAAAATGTATCCTGTTGTTTCGATATTGTTAGGGCGAGATAATTCAACGAATTATTTTGTTCTGTTTCTACCTACCGTGAACTTGATCTTTTCATGTATTGAATTTAGATACGTCAACAGGGGCGGCTAGTCAAAGGAGGCTAAGCCTCCTCAATAATATTCCGTGTACCACTAATATATATATATATATATATATATATATATATATATATATATATATATATATATATATATATTATATTGAATAGTCAGCATTCAGCATATTCATATTAATCAAAATCATATTATTTTATGCACCTACCTTCCTTTCAACCTACATTATATAATATAATTTATTAATTAAGATAGAAGGTATTTACATTTACTGCATTTCATTCATTTCAAGATTTGTGGCAACGCTGCGGAAAGCTTAGAAAGGTATATTCTCAACGTTCATTATGCCTGCCACAGAAAAGCAACCTCACACCACTCAAAAACAAATACTCCGAATGAATACTTCATTGAAATAGAAAACCAAAACACATGTACATGGCAACACCGATAAAGTCCAGTCTTATAAAATGTCGACCAATCACAACTATAGAATCTCCCTGACATCGAGTAAAGTCGTTGATTGAATCGTAGTATGATCCTAATTCGTACTGTCTGAATAATGGACGCCGGAATCAGCTCGCGTTACGCGTATTGTTTTAAAATCAGTTTGATTACTGAAATTAATTTCAAAAATTTCAATGGTGACTTAGTGGAATATTTGTTATCCCATAACTTTAGTGCCCTAAGTTATGAGGATAAAGTTTCGATAAAAACAAAAAAAACCTACCCCTGAATTAAACAATTTGGTGCAGCGTAACAGAAAACAAAACCGCGGTTTTAATACATTATGAGAGACATCCTTGCCTAACCGGATCACAGGTAAAAAATAAATTATTTTGTTGGCAGTGTTTACTTTTCACAAGTGAAAATTTCTCTGTTTGGGGCCGCTTAGGATTTGAGGATTTAATTCTATACCTAGTTGAAAGTGAGGAATTTTTCACCGATAAAGTAACTTTAAATGCAGTACGCGGATTAATATCTTACTTACAAGATAAGGAATTTATATATTTTTTAAACATCTTTAAATTAATTTTTGAACAAACAGAAATAGTTTTTCAAATCTTACAGCACAAGTTTTCAGATGTAATTTACTCACGAAATCGGCTCAAGTTTCTTTTGGAAAAAATTTCAGAATTTCGTGCAGAAGTTTATTTTAAAAAACTATTTTCTGTATTTCAAACTACTGATGATACGACTCAATTTAGCCCAAAACGAAAGAAATTCAGTTACGCAGATATGGAGCTTCACTATAAGCAAATATTTTATGAAATTTTGGATACTATTAGGGGTCAAATAGAAATAAGGTTATCTGATTTGAAAGAACTGCATTTCTTCGACTTACTCAATAAAAATTTGTTCACCGGATTTTCGGCTAATCTTCCAGATAACCTTTTGGAAAATTTATGTCAAAAATACACTTTTTTTGATAAGGTGGCCATAAAAAAGTGAACTGTGTGTTGTTTATAATGACAATGAGATTTTGGGGCAAAATGAAAATCATGTGAGGACTATTAAATATCTTTTTGATAATGATTTGAATCAAGAATTACCCCAAGTTTATAAACTCTTATGTCTAATTGTTTCTATCCCGGTGACATCAGCTTCCGTAGAGCGCTCGTTTTCCACTCTTAAGAGAATTAAAACTTATTTACGAAATTCAATGAGCCAGGATCGTTTGAAAAATATTAGTTTGTTGTCTATTGAAAAGGAATTGGTAAAACTTTTGGCGAAAGACAAAAAATTTTATGAGGATATTATAGATCATTTTGCTAACGTTAAATATCGCAGAATCCCGCTAATCTTCAAAAATATATAATAACTTTTTATTTGCTCACCAGCTGTTAAAAAGTTCGATAAGTAGGTAGGTACGTACCTATTATGTGAAAGAAAAAATTTGATGAATAGATGAATTGATTAATTGGCTGAGAAGAATTTTTGTGAATATTGTAAATAGGAGTTGTAGGTCTCAAGGTAGATACTCGAAAGTGAAAGCAAATTAATAGCTTAGGGTGCTTGTTTTACTTTGATTTTCTTTAAATTATATTGACCTTGAAATCCTAAAAATTTTCGCCTATGGTGTATTTTTAACACCTCTTGTAGCCTCCTCAAACCAAAACCTCACGAGCCGCCACTGTACGTCAGGTATATGTTAATATGTCGGTCTGTCCCATTGAATCCAACCAAGATATCATTCACATAACGGTACCAAAAAATTATATGTCTTTTTGATAGATCTGATTCTAATCTTGTGGTTTCCATGTTGTCCATGAATATGTCCGCTAATAACGGGCTGAGGGGAGAACCCATAGGCAGAGCTGAATTCTGTAAATATATTTTGTTCTGCAATCTAAAAAAGTTCTGTCTCAAAACAACATTAAATAATGTTGAGAATTCTGTTTTTATTGCTGGAAATGTTTTTTGTTTTTCTAAGATGTTATCAATTAGAGGTATGCATTCTTCCGTAGGTATGTTAGGAAACATGTTGGAGACGTCGAAGGCAACTAATTTAAATTTTTATCAAAATCATGGACAACATGGAAACCACAATATTAGAATCAGATCTATCAAAAAGACATATAGTTTTTTGGTACCGCTATGTGGCTGATATCTTGGTTAGATTCAATGGCAGCTGCCCCTACCTGCACCGTTTTTTTAAGAGGAACCCTTAAAATCTTTTTACAATCAGTAAAACCAAAAAAAATCACGGAAGCGCAACATCAAATTGAGCAATAAACACAGCAGTTTTCTAGCACAAAACCCGAACCCATTCCACCAATCTAATATTCTTTGTGGCTATCTTAACAAAAGAGTTTAATAGTCTGACGGAATCGATTTAGCGAACTTCCATTTGTGTTATAGTCATTTAGAGACGGTGTAATTAGATTTCAATTGGTATTCACTGGCCGAAACAACCGTCCTTTGTTATAATGTTCTACATTTTTACACATTCCAGGTCTCAAAATCGAATCACCAGAGAGGGTGTATTTGCTTAATTGCACATACCGAAGAAAGAAATGACCGTTAACGCAATGAGAAGGATATTTCAAAATGTCACCAAACGAAGGGAAAATCGAATATATAACGTATGAGTGAAGGGGTGGTAATAGGTTGATACGTGATGCCTGTAAATGGCACACGCGACATATATTGTATATTGAACAAATGATAGATATAAAAACTTCTAGAGAAGATTTCAAAGTCTTTGTTAGTTCCGACAGTTCCACTTATGCCCAGTAATTTTCATTTCTTCGATCATATCGTCAAAACTTCAAACTTTTATTCTAGTCGAGGTTCGCCCCTTTTATGGTTTTTTTTTATCTCGAGGGACATACAGTTTAACGCCGGATCCGAACGGCCAATGGGCTTGTAAACGATGTACATTACCCAAAAATTTAATCATATATATAGAACCACTGAATTCCGGACATACACAACACCCAAGAGCAAGGTGGGATTCGAACCCACAATACTCGGTTTACAAACGGCACAAGCGGTACACCTTACCGCTGGTCTACTGAGGCCTCCCTTTTATGGTTGTGAGTGAGAATTAACTTATATATTCCATGAGAAAAGTATGTTCATATATATATATATATATATATATATATATATATATATATAAATATATATATATATAAAAATATATATATATATATATATAAAAATATAAATATATATATATATATATATATATATACATATAAATATATATATATATTATATATATATATATATATATTATATATATATATATATATATATATATATATATATATATATATATATATATATATATATATATAATTATATATATATATATATATATACATATCTAATAATATATATATATATATAATATATATATATATATATATATATATATATATATATATATATATATATATATATATATATATATATATATATATATATATATATATATATATATATATATATATATATATATATATATATATATACATATATATATATATATATATATATATATATATATATATATATATATATATACGCAAAAGAATGAATGTGTAAGTCAACGGTATAACCAGCTCACGCATGTAGAAGTTATGCGTACCCAATTGTTAAATGGAGAAGTTTGGAAAACGAAAAATTCCCAAAAAGAATTGTTCAATGTAGGGTTCATCACACATTTGTGGCATCCACTCGAATGCACAGGTTTGGAAGATTTAATCTCACTTCACAATAGCTACTACTTCTGCCGGGAACGTAGGGTATAAAGTACAATAGTATTTATACCAAAAAGTAGCTGGTACCAAAAAGGAAGCAACAACTTCGATATAATATATGAGACACCCTATGCGCTACTGCTTTCCCAATATTTTTGTATGATATTTTTCTATAGGTACCTATTTTCCACGGTTTCAAAGAAGTTGATTGAATTCCTTGTTTTTTGTTCATAACATAGCTCTAAATGAATGATTATTACTGCGGATTTTATGAGAATAGAAAGCTGAAGTTCTGGTATTTTACTAATATCTTTTTTTTATTAGTTTTGTGATGGAATGGGAAATCATGATTGTATCGGTATATACTAAAATGAACTAGAGAGAATTTTTTTAAATGGAACGTCGTAAATATTATTAAACATTCCGAAAGAAAATGAAAACTTCCTCAGAATGATATTCATATTCCTATACCTAAATAATTGACAGGTTTCCGAAATAAAAGAAAATTTCCATAAAAATCGGATAATCTTGGCGTACTTGTATTAGACAGGCAGTCATCCAACATCATGTCACTTTGAGTTAAGAAAATCAGTGCGTTAAGAATAAAATGTTTGCCAGTTAATTAAGGGATGCAATTTGAGAAGAGTTTCATCTAAATGAAGTTTCGATGAAATTGTTATAACTCATGGAACATGTAATAAAATTATAGCAAGAACATGCAGGAAACTGTAGGCTGTAACTGTTTTTGCTCTTTGACTTACTGAAATTTTGTTTTTCAGTTTTGATTCCTCATTAATTTATGATGTCTTCATCTGTAGGAGCAGTAAATATCATTCCGATCTCTGTTTTGACTTATAATACTTGAAATTATTTTGTAATATTCCAAACTTTCACTTGTTCAATCGGTGTAAATCAGGGTAGGCACATTTCGTAGAACATTTTGCATGCAAATACGACTGAAGCTTCAGTGTTAGAACGACGTGATTCATTAAGCCTACTTTGTGCCAATTCATTTGAAAATTTGATATCAGTTTTTGGCAAAAGTTTGCTACTCTGTACATTCCAAATATCCATGGATTTGCTCGAATATTGTTAATTCTACCTAGCAAAGACTGAAGCTTCAATCTATTTGAAAATTATCCATAGAAATAGATCAACAATTGATTATGTGAAATCAGTAATACGAGAGAAAAAAATCTGTAGATAATTTACAACAGAAAATTTCTAAATGCCCTGTACGCTGTCGTGAGTTTTCAAGTTGGCAATTTGTCTTCCTTCTCGACTTTTCAAATTCTAATGGATTGTATTTAATACCCTAAACGACTAAGCAATTGATGAATTCAAACGTGTCTAAGTTGATTTATGAACTGCCCTGAATTCACTGACTTGGCAGAATTATTCGTGACTGGTTGGTAGTAATACGATCCATTTCTAGGATGGTGATTATGATATTGGACAGTGTTGATCTCATTATGACTTGATAGAAATGATAAACGAAAAAAACTTCGATTCAATACCATCTAGTGAATTCTGCGGCACCATACCTATTTTGAATAAATTCGACGGTATGTAATTGGATACGTAGAATAGAATCTGAAATGTTCTCGCAGGTTTGCATTATTTCATCATAGATATAACTTGTAAGGTAAAATACATACCATGTGGTAAGTTAGGTGCACTAATGTACAAAGTTGAACACTAGTTCTTATTATAAAAGCTATGTCTAGCTATTTCCAGCCCTCAGAGGCGTTGAAACACCAATTTTTATTGAAATTATTAGCAGGCTTTCACTTTAAAACTGGGACCAAGATACATTTTCGTTTCATGATTTTTCATGATGTTTGGCACCAAAAACTCAATGTTCATATGTTCGTTTGTATGTATGTAGGTGCTTATGTATGTTGAAGCAAAAAGGTTGAAAGTTTGGTAAACTGATTTGAATTAGGGAGAAAAATCTTAATTGAATAAATAGATTTTTTAAACTGGATGCTTTATGCAAACCTGTTTTTCTAATGCAACTTGCTGTCTTTTTTCTAGTTTGTTTTTTATGATTTGGTTTTGAAGTAATTTCCTATCATATTTAGCGTCCAATATTTTTCAAGTGGAGCATTATTTTATATCAAATTATAAAACTATATAATCATTATGAATACGAAATACCATAAAAGAATAAACTGGAACAAAAATTTTATGTATAGAAAGAATATATTCCAACTACAGAAATTAATGTCTCAGAAACTGCTTGGAAAGTCCTTTGTTTTCCAGAATTTCAACGACACATCAATTCAAGAGGTCAATATAGATATCTTGATATTGTATTTGAACCAATAGATCATATGATGAAAGGTAATAATTGGTAATACAATTTTCAGGAAGTCAGATAATTGATTCAGAGATTCTTGTGTAACCACAGTACACAAAAAGTATTTCTCAGAAGGGGAAAATTGTGAAACTCTTCAGCAAATTTCTTCCTAGCCGAACAATCTACAAGGTGTCATATTTCAATTTATTGAGAACTAGAAAACCTCTGCAAGCTCTATCGGAAGATAAAATATTATTATTTTGAAACATAATATGCAAACGTGACTTTCCCATGTGTGTAAAATTTTATATTTTCACCGGGAACCGTAATATTTTTCCTTGTAAGCTTCTGTTCGCCTCCGGAAACAATAATAATAGATGCAACTTTATACGCCTTTATAAATTGTGTATTTCAGACATCATTTGCGTTGGTTATCTTCTACATGCAAGTATCTGTAAGAAGGAGTAACATTGTATCTAATTTGCATTAGGTACATGTTCTTTTTGTTTTCGAATACGGCGGAATTTCAACTGAAATAACAATTGCGAATGTCTGCAGGTAATTGATGTATGTCGAGTTAACAACTTCAACAAATAAT
Source organism: Cynegetis impunctata (assembly GCA_030704885.1). Lineage (NCBI taxonomy): Eukaryota > Metazoa > Arthropoda > Insecta > Coleoptera > Coccinellidae > Cynegetis > Cynegetis impunctata. The sequence continues at coordinate 402,244 of JARQZK010000001.1, forward strand.
ATTCTATTATTGTTCTTTTTGATCAATTGTGAAATCAACAGATACGACATTTTTGAGTTTTGAGAATATAAAATCAATCAAATGAATAGTTTCTTTTGTTTTACCTTGATCACAGTATATTCAATCTTCTACCTATTTCACTAGATTTTTCCTGTAAAACACTACCTCTTATGTAGTCACGTTTTTTTGTCTTTTATGGGTAGACAATAGAAGAATGCCTTTATTAAGGTCTGGATGCGTAGATTCTCCGAATTTCTTATATTCAACTGTTACTTCGTCATATGCGAATAAAATGCTTTGTCTATTTTTCAATATAGTTCACTACAATAGATTCTCCTTGATTGAAATTCACTTTTATCTTAATTACTTCATTGTTTACTTTATAGTGGAAGTTTCACGTTTTTTGCTTTTCCATTTCATAACGCTTGATTTATACAACAAGAAAAGAGTGATTACTTCAATCCCACACAAAAAAATAAGTAACATCATGAAATTCCGCAATCTCCGCCACGGTAACCAACCTCTTATGATTTCAACTCAAGAAAATCACACGTGTTATCATTTAAAAAGTTTTTTATGAAAGACAATAAATATACAAGATATCACGTTAAAACTGGTTGACTGTATCCTGATGTTCGTAATAAGCGGGATCGTTATAATTATGCTAGTTAAAAAATAAAGGACCCGACCCTCAAGTGTGATTTTTTGTTCGAAGAGAAAAATTTCGTTTCAACAAGAAATTTACTATAATTAAGTTAATAATGAGCGAACTTTAATATAAATATATATATATATATATATATATATATATATATATATATATATATATATATATATATATATATAATATAATAATATATAATTTGAGCTATTTAAGCTCCCAAACCGATTTTATTAAAGAGTTGACATTTTACCACTCGAAACTTCTGACAAAGATTGGAATCCTACTCTCATACTTGGATTAATTTGTAAGTAACCGCTCACTTTCGACTTATATCTCTTTTACAGAAATTATCACGAAAGGAGTTCAGCTGCCACAACCTTCATTATTCTACGATGAGCACAATTCACTCAAGATATGTAGATAAAACACAACAATTTGCCGTGTACATCCGAACTATTCCGAACAACCAGAACGTCATTCTATCAGAAAGCATTTGTAAACCGAACCGCAAATCTATGGAACGCACTACCCTCAGAAACGCTATTTATTGAAGTAACCTTGGGACGCTTAGAAGCTTTCTGTTTTTCCGTGTTGCAGCTGCACTGGCTGAAATTTTCTGATATGCATAGGTGTCGATGAATGTATGATCACCTGAGTGCACAAGTTTGTGTTATATTATTTTTTGTAAGAGGTCAAGTTTCTCTAGCTACACAGTACATATAGTTAAAATAACCAATTCGGATGCCCACGAATTTAAAAAAACAATAGCAATACACTAGTGTATTTCATTCAAGGATATGAAAAAGTTAGTTTCCGTAATTTACGCAAGAAAAATTAACTTTTTTTCTTAAAAATGATTTATATTTTCACCTAGAAATTTCAAGATGTAACCTTTTTCCAGGATTAACGCAAATTTGAAAGAGTTATCTTTACTCACATACTTTTTGTCGATTGCAATAAGACATTGCCAATTTCAAAGAGAAAGTTCACTTTCTCTATTAATCAGTCAATATGAACAATAATATAAATTGTTGTAGGGTTTAAGTAAACAGAAATGGATATTTTTCAGAAATGCTTTGGTAACGAATTGAAGATGAATGCGATTCATTTTCTATATAGGCTAATAAGATGATTGAAAATTTCAAATTATCCAAGTGAATTACATTCATACTTTTGGTAACCAAGGCGTGTTGCTACGGCATTTTTACATAAGACATTCAGATTCATTAAATCTATAGAAGAGTCTTCCTTCCATCATCTACAAGTCATATATTCAATGCCACTGCCAAAGTTAATTCGACAAACGAATATATATTGGAGAATGAAACGTAAAAATATTTGATTAATTTGTTAAATCTGTTAGATTACATGTTTTCAATTATTTTTTGAATTTGCTTGAACTGCAATATATTGTTATTCCCAATTTAATTTAGGTGTTTCTTTCAATCATATGTTTTCTAAAGTGAGCTTCCTCTACTCCAAATTTTATAGTTGGATAACTCACATATGTATTGACGAACTGTCAAACTATAGTTATTTAGTCAATGAAAATTAATCGAATTAAGTGTTTCACGAGCATTATTTTTCCGCAACAACCGTAATTTCCATATACTTTGCTCCGGTTGGTTAAAGTGAGAAATGTTCAAGTTATATCCTCCTAATTTTTGTTCCTTTGCACATAGAAGCTCAACCCATAAGTTAATTCGAAGGGGATGTGAACATGAGCAAAACTTTTTAACCTGAAAAAACATGAAATAACAAAAAAACATTGAAATAGCAGCTATAAAGAAAAATAGCTAAAACCACCAAAAGTCAATTTTCTAAAATAAACTCAATCCACGTAAGAAATTTCAACTATCTAGCTCAATCTGGATGAGCTGTGGAGTTCAGCAAATCCGCAAAACCTGCGGCGGTTCGGGAAAGACGTTTATACTACCATAGGGCCCTTCATCCCTGCAGAAAATTTCAACACTCAAGCCCATATTGGACTGTATTTTGAAGTGTAAAAATCACTAAAATAAAAACGGTCTATAAGCTCCATATACCCTCCGAAGAACTCTAGAAAGATGAATTTCGAACATGTTGATAATTCATTTCCACATCTTTTGCCATCAGATTGAAAGATTTCCGCTGATGCATATTTCCGCCACTGTCTTGCCACAAGTTTGAAAATGCTAAAAGTTTGAATGAATTTACCCAAATGTTGATAGTTCCGTGCTTCTTCGAAAACACCCCCAGATACAAAATTTCAGGTATTCAGTTGGGCTGATGGATGACGCTTCATGGGGAATATATATATATATACATATCAAGACTTGATAATGAGTTCATAACTCGAAACATGTCGACTATTCGTTACTGCTGAATACAGTATCTAAATAGTTTTATATAGTGAAACATAAGCCAAGTGTTTTTCATTTTAAAGTTTATACTTTATTCTTTATGATGGTTCACCAAGTGATTTGCGAGAATTCAATCTCAGTTATTATATATTATATATATATATATATATATATATATATATATATATATATATATATATATATATATATATATATATATATATATATATATATATATATATATATATATATATATATATATATATATATATATATATATTTATAATATTTATATATATATATATATTTTATATATATATATATATATATATATATATATATATATATATATATATATATATATATATATATATATATATGTTCAGAAAGATTTCCGCGGTCGAAAGTATTTGAAAAACTTGGTTCTCGGGATGAACCGCGTAAAAGATTTGAAAAATCTCGACGTTTCGGCTCCTTTTGCGAAGCCATCTTCAGGAGAATTAGAAGGGAAAATAATTCAGATACGTGGCCTCAATCTGCCTACTCCACGAATCGAATTAGGAGGAATCGGAAATAATACGATTGCGTGGTCTCAAACTGCCTACTCCACTAACCGTACTGCTTCCTGTCAACTCTGAAGTAGGTTGAGACTTCAGAGTTGACAGGAAGTAGTACGGTTAGTGGAGTAGGCAGTTTGAGACCACGCAATCGTATTATTTCCGATTCCTCCTAATTCGATTCGTGGAGTAGGCAGATTGAGGCCACGTATCTGAATTATTTTCCCTTCTAATTCTCCTGAAGATCTTTTACGCGGTTCATCCCGAGAACCAAGTTTTTCATATATATATATATATATATATATATATATATATATATATATATATATATATATATATATATATATATATATATATATATATATATATATATATATATATATACACGTTTTTCATCAAGTACAATATCTTTCTTTAATAGCTCCGTTACGAAATGCAACTATGTCGAAACATACGGTTGAATGCACTAACAGAAAAAAATACAATGTTAACGTTCCATTGTTTGTGCTTTGGTCTGAACATAGCGTTGTAAGGATAAAAGAATTCTGGACCAGCACGCAACTATTAATCATATCCCCTTTGAAAAAGCATAAACAACATTTCTGCCTAAAGATTTCACAGATAAATGAAATATCTTTGTTTTTAGACTTCGAGCTCTAGAGCAGCATATTTCTCAGTTCTCTTCCCCGTATAAATGATTTGATTGACTGGTCTGCACCGATGAAGATTGATCATATAATACAGTCCATACTTCCTACACCTAATTCAGGGTATTTTATGTGCCATGTTTATGGACTTTTTACGGAATTCTCTACTCTTCTACTCGGTTATGAGAAGCCATAGCCGGGAGAGAACAGGTGGAAATTGGATGGTTAGCTTTGTGGACTTTGGATTATTAGCTGAAATACGCGTTCACGTATTACACTTATTAGGAAAAAAAATATGCTGTTTCGCTACTAGGATGTGAAAATACTAGGAAAATGAAAATATCCTGAAAGCAATTATTTCGATAGTTTTAAAGTATATTATTTGTCATACTAAGATAAGCTTTGTAATGAATTTTTTCTGTACAATGCATCAGTTCAATATATAATCGAAGGGACATCATCCATGTCAAAATTAACTTAAGGATGATTAAGTCAGTGTTGAATATATAATTTTGCAAAGATATCTGAATTTCGGCCCATTATAGACCGTTGACACGGAAACACTCAAACACCTCAAGAATTCTCAACGCCAACAATTAAATGGATTCATAATCTCATTCCACTTTGGATTTGAAGAACTAACAATTTTTTTATAACATCCGCATTTTGCATACGATAATATTTCAAAAGTATAGGTCCGTTTTTCCAAATGTTTTAAAAGTAATATTAGATGAATATCTTATGCCAATCTCTCAAAATATATTTATATATATATATATATATATATATATATATATATATATATATATATATATATATATATATATATATATATATATATATATATATATATATATATATATATATATATATATATATATATATATATATATATATATGTATATATGTATATATGTATATATGTATATATGTATATATATTAATACTGTTCACTGACCTTGAAATTTTGGTGTTTCATTATTTATTTGAAAAAGAAGGTATTTTCGACTTGAACAATTGTCAAAATTTCACGATTAAATAACAAGTTCAATTTGAGAATTGTTTTTGCTAGCACATTATCAACATTGAAGAAAATTATGATAATGGGCTCGCAATCCGAAATAATTATCAAGTAAATTTTTGTTCATATTGTGTAATTTTGCCAATTGATCTAATAATATATATATATATATATATATATATATATATATATATATATATATATATATATATATATATATATATATATATATATATATATATATATATATATATATATATATATATATATATATATATATATATATATATATATATATATATATATATATATATATATATATATATATATATATATACATATATATATATATATATATATATATATATATATATATATATATATATATATATATATATATGTATATATATATATATATAAATATATATATAAATATATATATATATACATATTCACAAACAGATTTGCCCTGAGATGTTTTGTTTTAGTTGTTGAGGATGTTGTTGTAAATCTTGCTAAGCCCCTGTATTTCAGTTTTATCATTGACAGCATTTGGATTATTCTAGTTTGTTATGTGTTGACCAGAACAATAAACGTAGGACATAATTTGAAAAAGGTCGCAGTGACGACTGAAACGTTATTTATACTACAATAGAAACATCTAAATTAGTGAAAATATCGATACCATATATATTTATATATATATATATATATATATATATATATACACTCCATCGGTTTCTAAAATATTAATAATAATTGTAGATCAAAGAGAAACACCCTTTATAACTCTTTTCTTGAAAAAACTAATCAAATATCCTAGAACACATGACTTGTGAATAAATGTGAAAACAGCACCCTTCGGGGTTATAGTTGGCAGAACGTTTCTCTTTATTAATTGGTAAACTCCCGTATGAAGATGTCAGAGAGAAACGCGAAGTTAGGTCGAAGGAACATCGGAGAAAGCTCGCGTGAAGTAGTTTGATGGAATGAATGAATTTACAGAGACGTCGAAAGCGAAATAAATCCCGAATCTAGTTTCACCTTCTCTGGTGTTTCATCCGTCACATTCGGGCACCACAATCAAGGTTGCTAGATATTCTGCACGAAAAATACTTTTTGGAGTATGTTGTTCTGAAATTACTCCTTCAGGCGTTTTGATGGTCAGTTCACAGAAAACGGACCTTTGGGATTTTATCTCTGATAATTTTACTAAATCGGCAGAAATTCGAGAATTAGCATCTTATTAAATGATTCTCTATGTATATAGGTATTCAGCATAGGTTCACGTTTTTTCAATGAATTTAAGAATTATTCAGTGAAATAGAAATATTATCTGACAGCTTCAAAGAAATTCTATTAATATATCATGAAGTAGTAGTAGACGAACCCCAAGGCTATTAACATTCATCAATAAGATTAAAACTATTTAAGTTTCATTGCACTGGTGGTTTGTTTAGGAATATTTGTCATGCCAAATGTTCCACATGTTGCCTGTACATTAAAATAGGACTTTTGCTCAAATGCTAAGGCGTCAATTTAGTTCTAGTAGCCTTGATGATGGTGTGTTTAAATGCTATGTTTAAAACTAATAGAAGTAACTTCAGCAACCAACTAAGTACATTTACCGCAATAATTTCTATATTACAGGCATGAATTAGTCCGTTGAATTTCAGTAGTGTTGTTGAAGGAGAATTGCTTTTAATGATTGGTATGGAGATCTTCATTGAAAAAATTCCGCTCGTACTTCGGATAATATAGAAACATATTCTGGAGATGTTAGTTGATTTGAGGAACTCACTGTTGATATCGAAATGAATGTTAGATGTCAGTTAATATATTAAACTGACTGTTGATATCGAAATAAATGTTTCAGACTGGAAAAAAATTCAGAGAATTTAACTAAAATATCATTTTTTGAATTCAGATCTGCTAAAGCTAATGAACTCATCATCGGTTTTAGGTTGAGTTAGACAATGCAAATTATATTTTACTTTAATCGACAATGCCCCTCAATATAAAACATATATTATTAAGAACACCTTCATAGTTAATTTCCTGCTTCTTTAAGTTTCTCAAATGTAAAAAACGACAAACGGGATGATACGTCTTGAACATTACGACTAGTAAGTTTTTCGCTGCAGAATACTGCAGAGATTTCACCCAAGTTATCTGAAAGAGAAATAGCTTTGCAGAATAAATTTATGATTAGAGGGCGCTTCGGAAGAAGTACCGTAAAACGGGGTTACTTTTGCAGATTTCGGGAGATATTTGACAATAAATCTAAAACCTCTGCCAATAATCCACAAGAAAAAATCTCATTGTAACAAAAATCAATAAGGCTGTAAATGCAGAATATCTGAATAGAAAATATTGAGAGGTAACAGAGAAAAAAAATAGTTGAGAGGCTGCCAAAGTAGGCAAACGATTGGGGTAACTCTGGCATGATATGTATTTCGCTTGAAATATGAAAGTATACTGCTCTAAAGGTCTTCTTTGGCACCGTTTTTAATTTAAATTTGGATTTTGACCATTTTTCTTCAAAAATGCCATAACTTAGCTTTCTTATAATAAGGTTTTTGTACAAAAATGTCATTTTATTCAAAAATAATAAACTATTGCATAAAACAACATGCAGATATAGCAACAAAAACAAAAAATTAACTCTGACCGTGTGGAAAATCTTAACAGGTTAAATATCTGAAAGGTAATTTTTCTGAGGGATTATAATGTCTATCTTTTATGGAGTCGTCACAGTCAAAATCGATTTCCTCGCAATTTGAGCAGGTGTAATAGCGATCCATGCTTCCCTCATTACAAATACCACAAACCCAATGAATGCATTGTGCACATGCAATCCAATCAGGTCCTGCATATTTTGACCAGTCTGCATAGCAAATAGAACATCGATCTTTTGTTTTTTTGTCATTTGTTCTGTTAGAACATTTAATACCGGATGGTCCTGGTTGTGGCTCAGATGACAATTTTAGTTGGGTTTTCTTCATTGCTGATTTCCCAGTCTTCTTCCCCTCATCTTGCTGGTTAGGTAAAACTTCTTCCATTTCGATAGCTGGATTTTCTGGGAGGGTTTGATCCTCACCTTTATTAGTGGAAAGCCCCAATTCCTGACCGTCGTCAGAGTGTGTTTCAGTAACTGCTCCTCCTCTTGGGTAAATACAATCGGATGACCTATTGTCTTGGTGTGCCTTCCAACCAACCTATTTTGGTGGGTTCCAGGGGAGATTTTGAATCGGCGTTTCGCCCGGGCTTGAGACACCCCTCCTCTTATGGCAGCTAACGCTTGTTCTAATTGCTGGGGAGTATAGTTACCATATGTACGGCCCCCAATTTTCTTAATGTAGTGACGCGGCATTTTTCTAATAGTTTGAACATGTAATAAAGAAAGGAACCTGAAAAAACCGCGAAAAAAGATAAAAGGGATAAAAAATAATTTTCAAAAAAACAAAACGAATAACTGCCAAAGTTACCCCCGGTGCCAAAGTAACCCCGTTTTACGGTACTCTACAGTATCGAACATGTTGTTTTCAGGGAGCCTATTCATATGTTTTCATAAATAAATTTCAATAATGTTCTGTAGATCAAATTATATATATATATATATATATATATATATATTTATATATATACATATTCATCAATCTAAAAATGGGAGAAGTCAATATTCTGAAAAATTCGGATTACTCAAGTAAAAGAAGCTTTATGCTGTCGGATTTTTTCTACTTTCTCAGGAACGATAAATTGGAAAAATTCGAATATCTGGCAACGTACTCAACAATCCATCGTCGCATTTAACGCTTGAGGCAAAAGTTATTTTGTCGATATGCCCTATCAGATAATGCACGCTCTAAAATTGGAGCTGGATTTAAATCCCTGTCCTGATATTTACTGGCCCCAATCTAATAAAATAAATTCGTCGCATTTGGTGACAATATGCACTTGCGCAATTTTATTGGCGAATAGGGGACGCGGCAGTAAATATTAAAAAAACATCCGCATAAAGATACAAACCTCGATTTATTTTTGGTTCGGGAAATGGCTCTGCCCCATACGATTGACGATCCTACTCAAATTGCATACGAAAATAGGTAGATAATAATACGTTTATATACCAATACGACGAGTGTAGGGAATCTCGGGATACTTGTAATCGCATACATATTTCGAATACAGGCTGTCACAAAATTATGTCGCTTCTTGTTCTTTTTTATTGTAGGAATTAGAAAAAAATACATCTACTACGTTATCCAAGTACAAATTTGAACAAAGAAAATTAGATGAATCTTGAACAAAGCAGTTCGCATGTTTCACAGTACATTGAAACTCATTTTCACATTTACTCAATAATGTTTTGGATTTGGAGCCCATTATCAAAAGTATTTCCAAGAGTGACAACAATTTTCAAGTGGTCTGTTATTTGTGACTGACTATCAAAGGATATAAATTGAAAATTAATTAGACATTAACAATGTGCGATTCACGGCCTCTCGCTTCCTAGATTTCGAGAATTTCCACAAGGAATAATAATTTTTAGTGATATTTTCTCCGAAAATATTGCAGCGTATTGATAGTCAACAGTCAGGTGCTGCAGTAGTTTTTTCATCCGTTTTATATCTCCTGGACCACGATTGTCGAAACATTTCAGATGATAGATGATATATTATATATATATATATATATATATATATATAAATATATATATATATATAGATATATATATATATATGTATATATATATATATATATATCTATATATATATATATATATATATATATATATATATGTGTTATATCGTATGTTTTCTCGGATGGTGGAATGAATCTGAGAAAGATTCCGGGGTTCAATCCGATTTTTTCGAAAGTTTTGTTGGCGCTGAGAAGCACCGTTTGTTTCACGACGTTTCGCCAAAATCTCATTTGGCATTTTCAAGTGCTGCTGTACGTCTGGTGACTCGACGGCAACTACTGTTCGCCTCTGCTTGTGTCCGGGTTTTATTGGCATTGACTGGTCCTGTTTCCTGATTGGCCGGTTCGCTGCATAGGCTCCGCCCCCTCGCTTCTTCACTTCGATTTCCTTCGTCGATGTTAGGTTTTACGTCTTGTGTTGTTTTAGACGTTATCGTGTTTTTTAAAATTGTTTTCCAAGTTAGTGGAATATTCAGAGCATCGTCCCGTTTGTTTAGATGTCCTGATTTCTCTATTTCTAGGGCTTCTCTTATAGTACGAACCCTGTAGTTTTCAATGGATGCTATTTCTCTTGATTGGTCAGAATCGATTCTGTGGCCTGTTGCTTGATGATGTTGAAATAGGGCTGATGTTGTTTGTTTGTTCCTGACGCAAATTTTATGTTCTTGGATTCTTGCTGATATTTTTCTGTTCGTCTGTCCTATATATGTTATAGGACTAGAAAACCACGGCGTCTACAGCATACCCTGTGCAGACTGCGGCCAAACATATATAGGACAGACGAACAGAAAAATATCAGCAAGAATCCAAGAACATAAAATTTGCGTCAGGAACAAACAAACAACATCAGCCCTATTTCAACATCATCAAGCAACAGGCCACAGAATCGATTTTGACCAATCAAGAGAAATAGCATTGAAAACTACAGGGTTCGTACTATAAGAGAAGCCCTAGAAATAGAGAAATCAGGGCATCTAAACAAACGGGACGATGCTCTGAATATTCCACTAACTTGGAAAACAATTTTAAAAAACACGATAACGCCTAAAACAACACAAGACGTAAAACCTAACATCGACGAAGGAAATCGAAGCGAAGAAGCGAGGGGGCGGAGCCTATGCAGCGAACCGGCCAATCAGGAAACAGGACCAGTCAATGCCAATAAAACCCGGACACAAGCAGAGGCGAACAGTAGTTTGCCGTCGAGTCACCAGACGTACAGCAGCACTTGAAAATGCCAAATGAGATTTTGGCGAAACGTCGTGAAACAAACGGTGCTTCTCAGCGCCAACAAAACTTTCGAAAAAATCATATATATTTTTTTTTTCTCAGATTCATATATATTTATATATATATATATATTTATATATATATATATATATATATATATATATATATATATATATATATATATATATACATCTTCTTCTTCTTCATCAGCCTGTGGTCATCCAGTTTTGGATATAGGCCTCCCTATTCGTCTCCATAGTTCTCTATCTTGCGCCATTCCTGCCCAGTTAAACCCTGCTGTTCGTTTCAAGTCATCCCTCCATCTTGTTTGGGGGCGACCTCTGCCTCTTTTTTCCAGATAAGGTCTCCGAATCTGAATTTCTTTGTTCCATCGATTGTCTGTCTGTCTCAATGTATGTCCCGCCCATCGCCATTTTAGTGATGCTATATGTTGTTTCACATCGATAAAATTGGTTCTTTTGCGGATGTCTTCGTTTTTGACTCGATCTTTTAGCCTTATGTCCAGCATTTGTTTTTCCATTGCTCTTTGAGTTCTAGCTAGTCTGTCCATTAAACCTTTGGTAAATGACCAGGTTTGTGAAGCATATGAAAGAACGGTGAGTACAGATTGATTAAAGACGGAGCTCCGTAATTTGAGTGGTATTTTCTGATTCTTTAAAATTTCAGTATGCGCACCATGCTGATCTTATGCGTCTCGCAATCTCTGCTGCCTGGTTTGCCTTTCCGCATGTTATAATTTGACCAAGGTAGATTTATTCCTCTGTGCGTTCTATAATAGTATCTTCCACTATGATGTCCCTATCTTCCCTCTGATTGGTCATAATCTTGGTTTTTTCTCGGTTCAATCTCAGGCCTATCGTTTTTGATTCTTCATATACTTCTACCAGCATTTGCTGTAATTCCTCGAAGCTACCTGCAATGAGGACCACATCGTCTGCGTATTTTAAGTTGTTTAATCTTCTTCCATTTATTATTATCCCCTTTTCGTCCCAGTCTAAGTTGGAAAACAAATCTTGCATTACGGTTATAAACAATTTAGGGCTCATGGAGTCTCCTTGTCGTACTCCGCGTCTAATAGGGATTGGTTCAGTTTCTTCGTGTAATCTTATTATTGTTGTGGTTTTTTCGTAAATTGACTGTAACAGTTCGGCGTATCTGTAATCTACATTACATTTCTGAAGCGCTCTTTGTACTGCCCACCATTCCACACTCTCAAATGCCTTCTCGTAATCGATATAGGCTAGGAATAGTGGTAGGTTCTATTCAGTGGTATATATATATATATATATATATATATATATATATATATATATATATATATATATATATATATATATATATATATATATATATATATATATAATTATTTATTCGATTTGTTGTTGCCTGTGATCTATTTTTAATCTCTTGATAATTATTAGCAATAACAGGCTGGTTGAATCTTAAAAAACTCGATTTTATTAAAAAGTTGCAATTGTTGTGATTGTCTTCCATAGCAGAGGATTTTGTTTATTATACTATTTTCATCTCCAAATTTTCAATCCAATTCTTAGCTACGCCGTTCTGATGAGGACCAAAGAGTCCGAAACACGTGTCAACGACTGCTTCCATATAAGCGTGCTATACCGATAATTCTGCTCTACTTTTTTAATATTTTTCCGCGACTAATTTCTTTGTTGTTAGTACCCTATTATTATTATTTTCGAACATTACGTAGGTAAAGGTTTCTGTAGTTTCCCTTGCCTATAATGTAATAATAACAATTTTGAATGTTAATATTAGACTGAATAGCATGTAATGAATAACAAAGAACAGCCACATCCGAAAAAAATTTCAACAAGACAAAGTAGACCTTGTCTGTTCAAATTTTTTCAAATCAATAAATGTCAAGGAAATTTCAATTTTTGAAAAACTACGAATATCGTAGTGAAACGTCAACTTTTTAATAAAATCGAGTTTTTTAAGATTCAACCAGCCTGTTATTGCTAATAATTATCAAGAGATTATATATATATATATATATATTTTAATATATATATATATATATATATTTATATATATATATATATATATATATATGTATATATATATATATATATATGTATATATATGTATATATATACATATATATATATATATATATATATATATATATATATATATATATATATATATATGTATATATATGTATATATATACATATATATATATATATATATATATATATATATTATATATATATATATATATATATATATATATATATATATATATATATATATATATATATATATATATAGATATATTTTTTTCCCAGGTACATATTGGCATCTTCAGCGGCTCACATCAAATCAAATGAGGTGAAAATTGTTAACTGGGATTTTTTTCGAAGCAGGACGAAATTATCAAAATTAGGGTATATTTCTGGAACATTGTCCTAGTAGATATTTCTTGTTTTTTTCGTGGTTTTCGAAAATTTGCTCATTTTTACAGTTTCTGAGGATTAAGTTTGACGTGTTGAAATTAGGTACGTGGATTGTGTTCATGTTGAAATAGGATCCTTCAAGATTTCAACTCTTTTCCCCAAATGCGCTGCACACGGAGACTATTCCGTTCGATTCGCATCTCAACCAGTACGCGATGTACTACATGAAAATGGTTTTTGAAAAAAGTATCTTAGTACAAAATAGTTATTTTAAAATTAACTTCATTCAAATAAAATGACTTTCAGTTAGTGAACTTTTTTAAGTGATTCATGACACTAATTCTAACTTTGGTGTTTATTCATTCTATTCATAAACATCCAGCAAATGAAGAAAACTGAACAAAATCACAATCACAATAAAATAATCACAATAGTGAAATCAAAATATTTGTTTGATGATAGCATGTAGGTAGTTGGTAATGTTGGCATTAATGATAATAATAAAGATGGATGCATTCAGAAACAAGCAATTTTCGTTGAAATCGAATGATTCGAAATCATGAAGTGAAAAAAATCAAGAATGGCATCTTCCATTTCGCAAATAGAAAATATCCGACTGAAAGGATATGAAATCATATATAAAATACTTTTCGAAGAAACTATTTTAAATACGAAATAAAAATAGCACTTCATATTTGTGATATATGCGTTTATATTTTATATAAGACATCGAAAACAATCATCAAAAATGATTGAGCAGCAGAGCTCCGTTAGTAAGGTCTTAATCTCAACATTTAAATAGCGGCGATGAGAGAAAATATTTGAAACCATAAAAGGGTACATCCCTAAAATCAACTTTCTTCACATAAAAATGTTCGTCTAACTGAATTTGGAGAGGCTGTACAGGTGCGCAATGTAGTAAAACCCGCAAAATTGCTTGAAATATCTACATAAAAATTGTGGTGATAGGAGAACACATTTGAAATTGAAATAGGGCACATTCCTAAAATAAACTTAATTCACATATAAATGTTGTGCTTTATAACTGAATTCGGAGTGGCTGTAATATGTTAATGTAAAGTTGTCCTACACTTTCAAAAGAAAGTTTTCAATATTTTTTGAAGACCTATTAGAATAGGTTACAAATATACCTATACTCCTGAAAATTTCGTATAACGCAAGTACTATATTTCGCTTGAATTTTTCAAAAATAAAAGGTAACCTTGAAACACCAATTGACCATTTAGAAGAAATATTATGTTCTGAATATATTAAAACAATGGTTAAAAATAAAAATTTATACATTTATTATAAGAAATAACGCCTGACGCACGTTTCGGTGGAACTTCACCTTCTTCAGATGCTAATGGCAAACTAACTATGATTCTCTGTTATATCGAAAACAAGAAATGACAAATTATGTAGAAGGGGTAAATACAAAGATGGTTACAAATAATTATTAGAAAAGGAAAAACCAATTCTGAAGTGCTAGTCAGGTAGTTCGGAAATTTTGAAAAGATTAAGAAGGGGGCTTGAAGTATGATCGATTTGGCTATTCAATAGGAGACCGGAATGCTTGTATTTATTTATCTGTAATGATTCTAAAAAATTAACTTTAATTTCCTTACTTTCAGTATTTAATATTTTAAAATCGAAATTGAATGTGTGATTTTCTTGGATTAAATGGTTTGCATAATGTGAATCCGACTTCTGATTAACAAAGCTACGTTTGTGTTCTGAAATTCTAGTTTAAAAACTTCTGAAAGTTCTACCAATGTAAAACTTATCACAATCGCCACAATTAATTTTATAAACTCCTGATTTATTATCTTTATGAACTTTGGATTTATTATTTTTTATATGATTTCCTAAATTATTACCAGTACGATAGGCAATGTTAATGTTGTGCTTAGATAAGAGAGATTTAAGTTTTTTACTTGAATTTCCGATGAAAGTGAGGCTGTTGTATTTGATATTAATTTTAGTAAGGGGGTACACCTGGTTAATCGCATTTTTGAAAAACTTTTTATCTATCATATTGTCTATAATATTGGGATCATAATTATTATTTACGGCAATTTGTTTAATTATATTTTTCTCGATGTTAAAATTGGCATTTGAAAGTGGAATATTTACTAAACGATGTACCATACTATTGAAACCTGCCATTTTGTGTTGGAAAGGATGTAGGGAAGTACTATGCATGACACTATCAGTGTGCGATGGTTTGCGAAAAATTGAAAAATTATGTTTGTTATCTACTTTTGTTATTTTCAAATCCAAATAGTTAATCGAGTTATCTTTTTCCATCTCTAAAGTGAATTTTATATTAGGGTATAAAGTATAAATGAATGTTTGAAAGCAGTCTAGTTGTCTAAGAGTACCAGTGAAACAACAAATAATATCATCCACATATCTAAACGAATTGTCGACTAACAGGATGATTATGAATTAACTGTTCCAAATTATCCATGAATACTTCAGCCAACAAAGGGCTCAGCGGGTTTCCCATAATTAAGCCTTCAGTACTGCTGTAAATCTTATCATTGAAACTAAAATAATTCTGTTCCAGGCATAATTCCAAAAGTGACAATATATCTGATTTTATGCGTTATTTCTTATAATAAATGTGTAAATTGTTATTTTGAACCATTGTTTTAATATGTTTATTAATTTACACCAAGTATCGGCCCAATCAATCCAAAAAATCAGTTCTGAATATGATATGATACATTGTCTGAGTAATTTTATCCAGAAGAAAAGACTCCTCTAATTTTTTTCTCTTTGTTGACTTAATAAACTAGCAAATGGGATAGTGAAATGCATAGAACAGTATTAGGTTTGGTGGCTTAGAACAGTTTTTCTTCGAGGTGTAAGTTCTGCACAAATTTATAATGTGTCAAAAATATGTAATTTTTTTTTGTGGAAGATTTTTATGCAGTCATACAACAGCTTAATATTATTAAGAATACAGATATAATGTGAATTTAGAGCATGATCATAGTTGCTAGAAGTAATATAATATTCTTCAAGAAACAGATTCTCTTTTTGTCAAATGTAATATAATTCTGAATGAATTCAAAAAATGGTGCGATTTAAATAAATTGATGATCAATTTCGCTGAAACCAGCTGTGTCGAGTTTTATACTCCCACCAGAACTCCGTGTAACTTCACCCTGACTTTTGGAGGAAATGTCTTGAGTATGGCCCCTGAAGTTAAATTACTGGGAACTACACTAGATAAACATTTGCGATGGTCTGCCGAAATGGACAACATTTGTAAAAAACTAAATAAACATTTCTATTCATTGATCAATATAAAAAAATTTTTAAGCTTTGAGGCTGCCATGTCATTTTACCACTCGAATGTGTCGTCAACTCTGAGGTATAATGTCGTGGTCTGGGGAATCGCTGTGGGATGGGAAAGAGTTTTCATTGTGCAAAAGCGTATCTTAAGAATTCTGTTTCAATTGTCACCTCAAACATCCTGTAGAGATTATTTTAAGATTCATAAAATTATGACTCTACCTTCTATATATATTTTTAACCTAATGTGCTTTATACATGGGAAAAAAATGAAATTTTCCATGAGGTCGAAAATATATAAAATAAGAAATGGACATCGTCTCCATACACAGAAATGTAACCATTGTTTCCATGAGCGGTCTCCCTATTGCTCGGGTTTGTATTTGTACAATCTGTTGCCGCGGAGTTTGACCGACAGCAATACGACCATTTTCAGAAGGGAGTTGAAAAAAATTTTGATTTTCAATGCTTTTTATAGTGTGGGCGAATTTGTAGCATACTTGTAAACTGTTTCCCAATTTTGTGACATGTCATGTAACTTTTGATGATAAATAAAAATCATTATTATTATTATTAATATTAATACAATTTTGTATGAGCTTTAAGCATGAATTTTTTATGACCTTTAATCCGTACAAGACAAGTAAAGAACAATGAAGGAAACCTCTTCTACGAGGGCATTTTTTTGTTTGAAATCAAATAAGATATGAGCAACCTATCAACCTTAAACATGTTAAAATGATCAAATTGAAAGCCTTGAAAGCATTAGTCAGGTTACTCCCACGAAAATTAAAATAACATGATTTATTTGGAAACCATTAGAGCTTCAGATAGGCCTCATCCGTTATAACCACGAAAGACCTTATTTTCGCGAAATATATCGTTTTCCTGAGTTTTAAAATGCCTTTTACGGCAATGATTTCAGATTAGAAGCACTGTATTGAGTAATCAGGCTTGAAGAAATGTTTCTCATAGGGACACAATAAAAAGGGATATCAAACCTGCTCCAACAAAAAATAGCGTGATTGAAATGATAAGATATTTGCAATATATTTTTATTATCCACTCTGAATGCAGTTTTTTTCCTGTGTCGAGTTTTTGCTTTTTATTTCATTCGTAGTCGTGAAACTCCATTAATGAGATGGGCAGCTTGTAATGTTTAAAAGAATTATTGGCAATTTTGGAAGATTAATTAATCACTAAATACGAGAAGAGCAGCTGACGGTATCTCAGGAACAAAATGGGGCACTCTATGCACCAATTTTATTATAAAAACAATTTCGACAGCATCACAAAATAGTCCGTTAATTCAAACCTGTAGACTTACTGCAGTGTAAATATATTTGTAATATATTTGAGCAAACTGCTATTGGTACGGAATTTTGAGATCATCAATTCCACGAACAATTAATTGTGCCAGAAATTGAAAGTCATTTTGCTGATGGATTTAAATAATCTCAAAACAATTTTGATTTCTGATAAGCTCAACCAAATTCATCTCAGAATCGAGCTTGGCTGCTCTAGCGATTTTTTCCTATTTTTGGAACAGTCATACTGTTCGATAGAAAAAAAATACTGCCAACTTCAGTCGACAGTAGTTTCCTAATTATTTGGTTAATTATATAACATCTGGCCACCAAACCTTGCCACATTGAAGCAAAAGGATTATTATCAAAATAAGAATGGTAATGCGGGAGGTACAAGTTGAATGTGGACTGTAAAGATCATTCCTGAGGCGTCGGTAGACCAGCGGTAAGCGAGTACCGCCTTGTACCGTTTGTTGACCGAGGATTGTGGGTTCGAGTCCCACCTTGTTCTTGGGTGTTGTGTATGTCCGGAATTTAGTGGTTCTATATATATAATTAAATTGTTGGGTAATGTACATCGTTTACAAGCCCATTGGCCGTTCGGAACCAGCGTTAAACTGTATGTCCCTCGAGTTAAAAAAAAAAGATCATTCCTCGCCGTATTTCGTATTTTTATTTGAGGACAATCTCGCTGGTATTCCCTATGTTCTTAGCTCCAATTAACTTCGTTGAATATATTCAATTTCTGAGATTTCGTTTCAGTTATCCAATTATCAGATTTTCGTTAGTTTGATTGAATAACCTCTTTCTCTCAATTCGGATTGAACGAATATACCTAGAGAAGCCCATTACACCTATCAAGATAGGTTATTTGTGAATAAACAATTATTTGAAGTTTATGAAAGAATGCAATGACAGAGTAAAGTAAACGATATAAGTATTTCATTGTTTCAAATTATCAGAATAATGAATTTGAAAATGTGATTAAGTACCTACATATAACCTACACTTATCGATCAACTAATAACATAATTCGTCAATACTTGTTGAATTGTAGCAAGAATAACATCATATGATAAACAAAGGTTACATCAATAGATTCATGAAAAAATTAATTCAGTATTACCTTAAGACTAAAACGTATCTAATGATAATTTTCTAATACCCTCCACTTGATCAATAGATCAAGAGGTTATATTAAACTTTGTTACCATGATAAGTACAGCCATAGTACGCTAATGAAATCACATAAGCGGAAAGCTGTCAAGCTATACATAAAAAATTTACTAACTGCATATTCAAACCTCCATTAGCCTTCTTCAAATAACATACCTATATAAATACGTATAGCTTGTGAATGTCAAGTAACTTTGAGTAACCGCTATTTGTCGCCTAAAATCTTTATTACTCGGAAGTTTTAAATAAGGAAATCGTTGAAAGTTATTTAACCAAACTAGAGCATAGCATAGATCAAAACTGATTATTAACATAATGGGAATATACCTGCAAAAACTAATTGTCCCTACATAGCTATTTATCAAACTTTGCAAATGTCCAAATAATATATCCATGCAGTAGTTCACAGGGAGTGTCAAAGCTTATGATTTTGATTTACAGCTAGTCGTGCCAATAAACAGAATATATGAGGGTCACGGCTGAGAATTAATTATGTTTATGATGCATTTATCTCAGCGTCTGCATTTGAAGCAGCAGCTACACTGCATTTATGGGACCTATTTGGACTTAATGACTCTGTGACATACAAGAACTGCAGTTTTCGCTTAGGTAAGCTCAAATCGGTATTATACCTAGTTAAAGTTTTATGATAAGGAGGCGTAAAGTAACGCTATCAGCAATTACGTTCTTTATATTTAATTGACGAATTATAATCATCTCGATTTTAATAAGGCCAAGCAATATACCATCAGTTCACTGAATGAAGTATTTACAGATCAAGTTTTCTCAATGTATAATTGAACATTGAAGATGAGATGACGTGTCGCTACTTATTTAAACATTTTTTTAGACTTTTCGATTATTTTCAAGGCAGTATTGAAAATTTTTTTACAGTTCAGGCTAGCTAAAATAAAATGTCTATGTGTAATATAAGATCAGAATATAAAATTCATACCTATATTTATATATATATATATATATATATATATATATATATATATATATATATATATATATATATAAATATATATATATATATATATATATATATATATATATATATATATATATATATATATATATATATATATATATATAAATATATAAATATATATATATAAATATATAAATATATATATATATATATATATATATATATATATATACAGTGGCGTAGATAGCTTTTTGCGAAGGGGGGGATATGACTTTGTGTGAAATTCTATAAGTTTTTCGTCTAAAGTTTTATTCGTTGATAAAAATAATCTTTCATGTAGTACAAAATAAGCAGAAAAAAAAAATTCTTTTGCTTAACATCGCCTTGACGAATTGAATATTTCTTCCACACTTTCAACTAACGAGAACAGCAGATGTGGCAGTAAAAAAATTTTTGATAAAACTTGACAGTTTTGATGAATTTATTTATCAGCTGCTTTGTCAACTTCGTATAAATCATGCTTGAAAAACACCGAAAATCTTTTTGATATATTTAGTCTTGTCAAGGAGGTCTCGGTAGCCCAGCGGTGAGGTGTATTGCTTGTAAAGAGAGGATAGTGGGTTCGAGTCCCACCTTGCTCTTGAGTTTAGTGTAAGTCCGGAATTTAGTGGTTCAAAATTAATCTGTTGGGTAATGACTGAGATTCAAGCCCATTGGCCGTTCGGAACAGGCGTTAAACTGTAGGCCCCTGGAGTTAATAAAAATAGTCTAGTCAACAAGTGCTCTTTTATTCACCTTTTTTCAGCAGTTTCGGAAAAATAAAAGCAAAGTGTTATTCGATTTGTAGCATGTAGATGCTTTTTGAGAAAATTGAAAATTCGCAAGCAAAAATTGTGAAAGTTATAAACAATATACCTACTGAAAAAAAAGGGGATTGTTTTTTTGCCAATATGTCAAAAAATAATTGAGATTTTGAAATCTGAAGAAAGATTCAAAAAGAAGAAGAAATTTCCCAAAAGAAAAACTCAACTTCCGGAACTGTAGAATCAATATACATAATTTTCTCAGAGAGGTAAAAATACTGCAGAAAAGGGGTAACTTCGTTTGGACAAGTCACGCCCATTTAGGACACTTCAACAATAAACATTATTTAAGCATATAAAATATGAAAAGTTACTGAATCCGTGAATGAACAATAATCCGGCTATAATAGAAATTTTTCAATTAGTTATGCAATAGTTAACTAACAATTTTTTGTGCTTGAACATCAAAATTGTGATAACTGTTCAAGTATAGATCTGAAATGTTTTCATTCTTGGAGCTATTAAAGTAAATCCCTGTTGAAAAAATAAAAAATTTCAATTTTTCTGTTTTGCAAAGTCAAAATGAAATTTTTTTCATGAATTTATAATGGTCCGTTTTTTATTATCGGGAGCTACATGGAAATGGTTATTTTCAATGTTCATCTCCTATTGTTATAAATAAATGCTTTGTTTATAATTGATCTATTCTGAGGTCTTTCGAAAATAGCTCCAAGAAAGGAAAAAAATATCAGATTGATAGTTTAACAGTTAACACACTCGCAGTGTTCTTGTTCAAGCAGCAAAAAACTATTGCATAACTAATGCGCGAAAAATAGCGATAAAAATTTGTTGTCGCTCGATTATTGTTCATTTACCTATCCAGTAAGAACCTGACATTTTTCAGTTCTTAATTTCCATATTCAATATAGTTAAATAATGTTCATCGTTGTATTTTTACCCCTCTGAGAAAATTATGAATATTTATCCTACAGTTCCGGGAGTTGAAAATTTCTTATAGAAAATTTCCTCGTCTTTTTGTATCTTTATTTAGATATCAAAATATCTATTAGTTTTTGAGATATTTGAAAAACAAACTGTTTTCTTTTTCTCTCAGTAAATTGTTTATCACTTTTACAATTTTCCCGAACGGAACTCAATTTTTTTCAAAAACTATCTACATGCTAATTGCTCATATTCTTCTGAAACTGATGAAAAAAGTTGAACACAAAAGCACTTGTAAACTAGACTGCATTTTCATGATTAGTAAATCTTTCTCCAAGATTCATGATGTAGAAATCCAGGGCATCGCAAAAAAATTTTTACTATTGCGACAATTTTTATTAACTTCAAAATATTGTGGAGTAATTAAATTGACAATCAAATCCAAAATTCAGTCCTATTTTTCAAAGAGCTCATACTCTTCATTAAAAAATATTCGAAATATTAAATATTGATTGAAAATATTCTAAATAAAACTTCACAGTTTTTGGTTTTCACTATATTTTGTTAACATGACAATCTTTTCGCCAATACACAGTGGCTTCAGCCATTGATTGAAAATCCTCTATGAGCAGAAGTCAGGCTCCTCGAATCTATACAGGAATTTAATCGATCACTAGGACCAAAAAACTTGTTTGAAAGAGTTTAAATGGCTGAAATGGAAAATTTTATGTACGAAGGAAGAAGTCAACTAAAACCTCATCGCACTTCTTCTCTTTCTAAATTTTATACTACCTATACTATTGAACAGAACTGCTTTAGAGCCATTTGAAATTTTTATCTCTTTTTTGCTCATATTGACCGATCAAACTTACTAATTCAACATTGAATAAAATATGCTCAAAACTACTAGTTACTTTATAATGTTAAAATTATGTCCATTTCTGAATGGTTCGAAGCGCGGAAATTATACAATACACAATTGCACAGCCGTGACAAAATTATATCTAGGTGATATTTTTATAATTGCACATACATAATAGCAGAAGAGGTGCTAGTGCTTAGTAAATTTGTAAAGGTACTTAAATACGTACATAGGTACGAAGACTTTTATTCAGTTCTATCATAATTATCGTAGGCTCATGGGGGGGGATTGATTCCATTGATCCCCCCCTATCTACGCCACTATATATATATATATATATATATATATATATATATATATATATATATATATATATATATATATATATATATATATATATATATATATATATATATATATATTTAATTTTTTTTTAAATTTTTTTGATAGATATGTTCAGCATTAAATCATGAATAACCTACGAGAAAAAGGATTGATCGAGTATCTGACAAATACAATTTCTGATTTCTGCAAAGAAACACTGAATATTCAATTCAGAAAGTTTTCTTCAATTCACTAGCTGTACGAATAATAAATTTACATTTGTCCCAAACGAATATGTGCCAGGACGCTTTTTATTGTATGGAAGAATTTGTTGTATGTGAAAAATCGATCATAGATATGTGAACGTTTTTAAATTCACTAATTTTTGTGTATTTTATTCTGAAATAATACGAATTATAGGGTATATTGATGTTCTATAATGTTGTAAATAGACCACAGACAAATATTCTCTTACAGACGTCTACAAATTGTTGATTTTTCCTACGTTGTGGTGTTTAATATTTCTCATGTTGATGTGGATCCATGCCCACATGAGATTTTTTCTGTAGCTTGTATCATTGATCTATATATATATATATATATATATATATATATATATATATATATATATATATATATATATATATATATATGTATATATATATGTATATATATATATATATATATTTATATATATATATAAATATATATATATATATATATATATATATATATATATATATATATATATATGTATATATATATATATATATATATATATATATATATATATATATATATATATATATATATATATATATATATATATATATATATATATATTTATATATATAAATGACAGTTGATATGAATTTTGAATATATTGTTTAACTGAAGTTGGACAGTATCGATTTAATAAAGTACGATGATTTTTTGTATGCTGATCAGGCTGCTAACGTTTGACGACGTCAAAGTAGATCTATGAGGTAATTTTCGGACTAGTTCATTAAAATTTCAAATTCCGTTATCACAATGAGACCCTAAAGTGTTTTGGGACAAAAATGCAAGAAATCTGATAGCAGTTTTAAGAGGGTTGAAGAGCATATAATTTTTAGTTCAAAACTGACTCATACTTTAAGTTGCGAAAAACTTGACAAAGGTGTTTTTTACACGAAATTTTATTATTATATATATGCCTTTCATAAACCAAAAACATTCTCATGCGCCTCAGAGCTCCTTCACTAAGGTCGTATTTTTCGTACGAAATGCATCGAGTTGAGATGTGATTCTAACAGATTGAATTATATTTTGAAAAATCACGCATATAGGAAACCGGAAAGAAAAAAAATTCGCGAAGTTCATCGTGGTTGTGGAAAGAAGTTGAAACCAACGAAAGAACGCACCTCTATATCACCTCAATCCACTTGAAAAGTTTCAGCCAACTATTGTACAGAAATACTCGCGAAGTGCATCAAGTACTTTGATAGTATCGTTCTGCAACGAAAACAATGCCAGGTACAATTTCAGCTCATTTGAATCGATGGTAGCCGCTGGAGATGCCAATATGTTGAGGGAATATATATATATATATATATATATATATATATATATATAGTTATATATATATATATATATCTATATATCTATATATCTTTATATATATATATATATATATATATATATATATATATATATATTAATAATTAAATATATATATTTATATATATATATATAAATATATATATATATATATATATATATATAATATAATATATATATATAATATATATATATATATATATATATATATATATATATATATATATATATATATATATATATATATATATATATATATATATATATATATATATATATATATATATATATATACGGATAAAACTACTCCCGTATCTGATTGTAAATTTTCGATAGTCTACGATATTATTTTCGGAGAGTATAGGACTAATAACTCAAAAGTAATTTTCAAAGTCGTATACGCCGTAGTTTTTACATCAAAATGAAGAAGTTTCACAATTACTTTAGAGAAAAATGTGAGAAATATGTAGGATTCTGTTGGATGAATGTTCTTTTTTAATTTCTGGGATCTAAAATATAATTGATTTTCGCGCTATGTTTCATATAAGACTCGGCACAGTTATGAAACAATTGTTCTCAAAAAGCATTCATAAACAGCAATATAAGAATAGCTGCTAGCTACAAAGGTTGAGGCCACATAGAGCGATAATTAAAACAAAAAATCCAGAAAACCCGAAATTCTGCATAAGAGGAGAATGTGATTTCTCAGAAAGAGAAATATTACTACCTCCTACTTCAAACGATAATCCTAAAGGAGGCCCTACACTATCAAGCGGCTTGATCAAATGCTTGAGGGTTCGATTGATGGGCGCTTCAAGCGTACTTCAATCAACACTTCAATCTTTCGATCAAAACTCTCAGTCGAAGCTGAGAATTGGAGGAGTGTATAATGGTGTCAAATGTAGATTTGGGCTTCCTGTTCTTAACATTGGTTCCTGTGAAGGGAAGAAACCACAAAAAGAAAAAAAGACGGCAGTCTAAGGACTGGCATAAAATGAGGAACCGCTTCACTCATCAACATCTCCTTAACATTCTGAGTGGTTCGGAACTAGAGGATTGTAGGAACCAAGACATCGAGAAGAAGGACACGAAAATGCGTGAGGCGATTCCTGCAAGTCAGAGATTGTCTGTCACGTTGAGGTACCTAGCATCTGGCATAGATTTAGAAGACCTGAAATTCACATGCGCTATTGCTCCGCAGACTCTGGAACTCATCATAATGGAAACTTGCTCTGCAATTATCAAGGCATTGAAGGAAAACATCCAGAGAAGAAATTATTGCCCAAGTAAATCTCTTTATATTTTAAGAAAGGAAAAAATGTACAAATAATTACACTTTACAAATAATACAGATATCGCACAGGTAATGTACATTATTGCTGAACTGAAAAGATAAGGGCACAAGTTCATATTGAAGTAAATGAGGAGAAGAACGTAGCAGCATTATCTTCATCAGACGTTTCGTGGAGTTGCTCTGGGTATGAAGGGCTTTCACTTAGATGCGAAATGTACAGCGTCTGCCCTGGGTTGGAGTACCTGAACGCCATGCCTCCACCGCTTGACTGAGGCAATGCTTGATGGAAATTGCCCTAGACTATCAAGCGGCTTGGCCATCCGCTTGAGTCATTCAAACTTTTTATCAATCACCGTCAATGCTTGTTTCAAGCTTCAAACGGGTTTCTAAATTATCAATCACGCTTGATACGATCAATTTGCTCAAGCATTTGATCAAGCCGCTTGATAGTCTAGGGCCTACTTAACACCAACGCTTCAAACCAACAACACCGACAATACAAGGACTGAGGACTCTGACGTCAGAGTGGCGTGACGTAAGCATAGCGAGGTATAAGTGAATTCAGATTCACCGCTTAACCCTACTTTTGCAGTGTTTGTTTACTTCCTCACAGGAGCGACGTGGGTTTTTCTCCCTTGTTTTTTTTGTGATTTGTTGTAACAGGATTAATTAGTGTGCTATTTTTGTGTAGTGGTAGTGGTGTGTCACCGAAACGAAATATTTATAATGTCATATAGTTGCTGTGTATCGGGATGCCGCGGTAACTATAAAAATGGACCAAAAGTACACCTTTTCCGTTTTTCAACGGATCGAGTGATGTCTGCTAAATGGGTGGCAGCTATTCACCGGGAAAATTTTTCTCCATCGAAGTTCTCTAGGGTCTGTGAATTACATTTTGCCAAGGAAATTATAATCACTTGTTCTACTGCAACGGATTCCAGAACCGGCGAGTATATAACTGTTAGTTTAAAATTCCTAGACTAAAACACGATGCTGTGCCCACCAAACTGCCAACTTGTCCTTTTTATTTATCAAAAACAATTAAATTTCGCCTTAGTCGTGATGAAAAACTACGCGAATTAGAATATGAAAGTTTTGCGAATGCAATTAGAAATAGTAAGATCGAATTTGGATCTTTTGAAAAAAGATCTTCATATTATGATTTTGAACAGTTTCTTAATGTTTCAAACTCATTTCAACTGCCTAAAGGCTGGTTCAAAATAAATGATACTAGTAAAGTCACATTATTCAGATTGAAATATTCTCCCGGGCCTGTAATGATGTGTGCATTGTTCAATGATGAGTTCATTGTCGAAGATAATTTCAACCTTATTAAAAGTTTCAGTCGCAGAAAATTGCTTTATCCCAAAGACGTTATCGTACGAATAGTTTTATATGCATACTTTTATAATATTTAACAAAATTTTAGATGATTTCGAGGAAACTTTTTTAACAGTTCATAATAAACGGGCATTTCTTACTCAATATATTTTGAAATTTCTCTCAGAAAACGACCATCTACATAATGATAGTAAATGTAATATTTATACAATTCATGAGATTGCAAAAATTGTGATTACCTGTACAGTAAATACACTCGTTAAAAATTACTGTGGAAAATTAAACGACCGATTGGCGTCATGCAAAATTCGCAAATTGAATACTTTGGTTACATAAGTTTTGGTAGTAATGGTATTTGCTTTGAAATTTCGTTTTTCCATAATAAAATAGAATGGGGTACAAAGAAGGGCTCAGTTGACGACTGGTACCCTCTTTAAATAGAAAGCCCTTCAAATGTTTCAAAAAACCTATTGCTTTAGCGGTTCGCGTTATCCAACGCACAACGATGTGACTTCGGGTCGGCCTCCCTGTTGTGACGTCACTCGGCAGTCTCGGGTCCTTATATTCTCGGTGTTGTTGTTCAAACCGAATAATGTTGCGGTTGAAATTTCTGTGTTCCTAGAACTACGGATACTTTTAGATTTCACTCAACATGTGGCGGTTAAAATAGTTCGAAGTAAATATGTGTCCTCATCACATCAATGTTCCTGATGGGATATATTTAACGCAGACAGCCACAATGGATTAATTCATAATTCCATATGTTCCACCCTCCGGAAGTTATTATTTCTTCGGACACAATACACTTCTGATAAGAAATGAGGTACGGAAATTATAATTTCGGCATTTAGTTCTCCGCCTACAAGCTTTTACATTGATGAATTGAAAAATTCATTTTGGAAAAGGTTAATTGCACCATGTGAAGAAGGTCAGTATAATAGGTATTCATTTTCAGCCCTGAAAATTTCACGACTGACGCATATTTTGAGTAGTGTTATATAGATTGAGCTGCGGTCTCATATTTCAAGAGTTATTTTTTACTCTTTCATTTGTGCTCATATTTCGATGAATTGATTATTTGGCTCACATGTAAAACTGACAGCGCATGAAAACCATTATAAATATAACCCATATGATGAAATGGTCGCATCGTTTTTTGTGCATCATGATTTAAATTGATTCTAAAAACGTTTCGAATTCCAGAAGTACAAGATCAGCCCAAGTCAAATAAGCTGCACTGACGAGGTCTAATAAGATCGAAACAGCAGTATGCAGATTTTGAGTCGAGGTGACTTCACAATTTCTATAATTCACCGTTCGATTGTGAATGCAGATTTTGCGTTGCGGAATAAGTATAACACCAGCTCCCTTGGAAATATATATGTATGTATATATATTTGTAGTTTTCTTCTGTTTTGTTTTCCGAAGTAAAAATTCCTAGTTCATGATGTCATTCCTAATTCAAAATCTTAGTTTTTAGAAGGAAATATCAACGTTCCAGTCTCTGTAAAAAAATACTCACGAACGTCCTGGTTGAAAACGTCCAGACCTCTTGGTTTTCGATTAAGAAACTAAAAACGAAAATTACAAATTTCCATTTGTTCTTCAGAAATCCAAGAACGAAAAATGATAATTCTCAGCATCAAAA
Source organism: Cynegetis impunctata (assembly GCA_030704885.1). Classification (NCBI taxonomy): domain Eukaryota; kingdom Metazoa; phylum Arthropoda; class Insecta; order Coleoptera; family Coccinellidae; genus Cynegetis; species Cynegetis impunctata. The sequence goes on from JARQZK010000001.1 coordinate 431,391, forward strand.
CACTCAATTTCGCCCTAATTCAACCGACCTCGTATCTCTTATAACAACTGAGATCCTCAAGGTGAAGCTCGAAAAACGCCACCCTGTATAAATATAAATATATAAATAATATATGGTATATTATTCACCAAAAAATTATGATAATACATGTTTATATCTAACTATAACTGAAGTGAATCTAAACTCTAACAGATTCATGCAAACATTTTGCAGTAAGATCTACCAATGTTTACCAACTCGTTGTCAGTATCACGTTACCTACGTTCCAGACGTTTTATTTTACATTATATCTCTTCAATGATAGCTAGATCAAGGTGATTTATGTATATAAAATGAACGTAGGAAACAACAGATATGTATTTGATGAATATTCTTCGAATGACGAAATAATTCAACTTCTGTTCGACTTTTCATATACTTCCGAGAAGATGAATGGTGAAATAATACGACTCTCTTAGCATGTCATGTCACTGATCAACTTAGGGGTACGAGATGGCTCATTCCAAATTTGGTTTTGGAAATCATCTAGCTGAAGAATGCATCGGAACTTTCCAGTTGAAAACTTAACGAACTCGATACCTGGTAGTTACATCTTGCAAGGACAGAATAATGGGAAGTATCGTCTTCAATGTGAAACCACAAATTTATCAGCGTTAGTTGTGTCAACACTTGAAAGTGCTTCAAGATTTAAGACTATACAATTAACTCGGCGCAGAGTATACACACAAATAAGGCAAGAAAATCCTTGCTCATTAAAGGCGGAAGGCGGAGGCATTATGTCAACATACCGTCGATGCCATCGAATTTATGAAACAGTTATTGAATGCCTAAGCAGCAGCGAATTGATTTATATTAGTGATTCCCCGCCTTCAGTGACGGAACGCTTTCTTGATCTATCGTCTGGCGAGAAAAACTGAAATTGTATTATTATGGTTTATGTCAATTGAAACAAATCATATCCAATGACCGAATGGACCGGCTACAGAGTTGAACATATATATTGCTCTAATTTTTCTTCTTCAAGATGGCATCGTTCATCAAGTGCTACGAAGAAAAAATAAGCCCTTAAATGAAATACTGAAATTTCATTCTTTTAGTGAGTGGCCAATT
>JARQZK010000001.1:435000-495000 GCA_030704885.1 Cynegetis impunctata
GTCACAAGAAATGAACGTCTATGATTAGCGTATTCTTATGCAGCAGGTAACAATTGAGCCAGAAAATTATGAATTTTGTTAGCGAAAATAAGCGAAACAAGATTGAATTGCTAGCCATCACACCACATACATCTCATCGCCTAAGACTTAAGATTTAGCATTTTATGGTCCACTGAAAACTATGAAGGATATGCTTGTGATATTTGCGACGCCTAAATTACTATTTTTTTATATTTTGTTAATATTCTAACAAATATTATATGTATTATGTAATACTTGTTTTGATTATGCCCAATACACCATATTATATTTACAGATTTCTGGTTGCGCAAGTTACCCTGACTGGTGCGCACAAATACCCGCATAGGGTGGATAATCATGCGCATTGTCAGTTCATGTCTCATTTCGCTCTTAAGCTCATAAAATATTTTTTTGTAATATTTCATTCATTGGTGTCATACCATATACAATGAAGAATATCTATGCCAAAATTCAGAATTCTAGCTGCTATATTTAAAAAAATATCAACCCGGCTTCTTAGGTGCGGTAAGAAGCCGGGTTGATATTTTCTTAAATGTAGCAACTAGAATTCTGAATTTTGGCATTATATAAATATATATATATATATATATATATATATATATATATATATATATATATATATATATATATGTATATAATATATATATATATATATATATATATATATATATATATAAATATATATATATATATATATATATATATATATATATATATATATGTACATATACTATATATAATATAATATATATATATATATAAATATATATATATATATATATATAATATATATATATATATATATATATATATATATTATATATAATATAGATATATATATATATATATATATATATATATATATATATATATATATATATATATATATATATATATATATATATTTTATATAAAGCCACAATTCAGAATTTTAGTTGCTACATTTAAGAAAATATCAACCCGGCTTCTTACCGCACCTAAGAAGCCGGGTTGATATTTTCTTAAATATAGCAGCTAGAATTCTGAATTTTGGCATAGATATTCTTCATTGTATATGGCATGACACCAATGAATGAAATATTACAAAAAAATATTTTATGAGCTTAAGAGCGAAATGAGACATGAACTGACAATGCGCATGATTATCTTTTTTATGTCATATTTCACTTACAAGAGAATCTGGTAACGCAAACGTGATCAGGCAGTACAAAATGGAAAGATTGATACAGTTGTCGTTATTTATATATATATATATATATATATATATATATATATATATATATATATATATATATATATATATATATATATAATATATAATATATAATATATATATATATATATATATATATATATATATATATATAATATATAATATATATATATATATATATATATATATATATATATATATATATATACATATATATATATATATTATATATATATATATATATATATATATATATATATATATATATATATATATAACGACAACTGTATCAATCTTTCCATTTTGTACTGCCTGATCACGTTTGCGTTACCAGATTCTCTTGTAAGTGAAATATGACATAAATTTCTGAAATGCATCCATTCTTCACAATGAACACTATATTCATCTCACTTCATAAACCGCCAAACAATTGTAACTGTAGACTAATCGCCTTAGTTTTTGAAAATATTCCAATTCTGATATAACGAACCAGAAGGGAAATGAGATTTTCGTCAAGATAGAATAATTTACCAGGTCATGAAGAGCTTTATAAGGTTAATGAACTAATTTCACAATGTCGAAGAATATGCTAATAATGTGATGTGAGAGACTCTTCCCACTTGGAAACATTTCATTTGTTTAATGCTTTAACTACGTTTTCAGCACGGCAGAATACAATTTCTAATTTGCTTCCATATTGTAGAGTAAGTCTCAGAGGACTGTAGCCATGGAGTCTTTGACACCTAAAAGGATTACAACATAGTATCGAGGTCCTTCAGCGCAGCTGTACACGCAAAATGAAAAGATAGATGAAGACGACTAAAATATCTTTTATACATAGCATGAGATGCAAAACAAAAAAAATTAAAGCCTGTGAGTATGAAGACGATCATTGGAAAACAATGTCAAATCACTTAAATTTGATAATGAATCAAAATTGAAAAACTAAAATAATATTTCGAATATATATATATATATATATATATATGTATATATATATATATATATATATATATATATATATATATATATATATATAATATATATATATATATATGTATATATATATATATATATATATATATATATATATATATATATATATATTTTTTTTTTTTTTCACAGAAAATAAATGATAGAAAGTAAATAATGAGAAATATTTTTTACTACACTATTCTTAAAATAAATTTATTGAAAATTATTTTCTACTTTTCAGTTCGTTTATCTACAAAAGCGCGTTTCTAAGTTTTTTTAAAAATATTATTTATTTTCAATTTTTTAGTTCTGTTAACTACAAAAGCGTTTTTTTTAAACTATTATTTATCTTTGCTTTCATACTTCTAAAACGTTTTTAAATGCAACTACAGGATATCGGATTTGGAAAATCGCTAATCCTAAAGGTTCAGATCAGGATAAGGGACAAACATTAAATTATTGCATTGCCATCGGTCCTTGATAAGTGTGTTAAGTTTCAAATCAATCGGACGTTTTGAAAAGGGTGAAAATGAAGTTTAAAGTTTCCTTCACATATATACATACCAAGCTTACAAAAGCGTGTTAAAAATTTTGTGTTCATCAATACGTTCTTATAATTGTTGCAGCTGCCTTGACGTTCTTTGGTCCTATCAGTGCTTTAAATTGAAAAATATTTCTTTGTTGCCTACTGAAAATTACAGCTAAAGGAAATAATCCATACATGATTTAAAAATGCAGGAACTTTTACTAAAACAAACTCGAAATGCTCTAAGACAATGACCAATAGATTTTATGAGTTTTGAAGGTATTCAATATAGGAAAAACAGAGATAGGATGATTGATTCCAACTCTACTCAACAATTAGGTACAGGTAACGTTGATATATATTCACTTATATAGTTGCTGGTAAATCCTTGTTAATACCCACGATTTAAGAAGGCAAAAACTTCAAAAAACTTATACAAATAATGATATCGATCTATCCTTGAGTCAATCTCAAATACTTTTCAATAATATTAATGAATAAAAATAGTGACCCTTTTCGAAAAAATTAATATTGAATATTCAAGAGAACATCTTTATTCATATCAGAAACGAGATAAGAAAGATTTTATATTCACCACAGCCAATGAAGTACAACTTAAAATTAACATTTCTGATAATTTTGAGTAGTAGAATTAAGAAAAAGGAAACAAAGTAGCAAACTCTAATAAAAATGTTATGTTCTTGAAGTGAATGAGAAACATCTGATAATGTCAGAGATAAAAACAGTTGCATGACCAATTTGAAAATGTATAGGTAAGCTATTGAAAAAAAGTTAATTAAATAACTCCTTATTCAGTAATTTCGTATGGATTATTATATACATTGTATACCAAATATGTCTTTTTAGACGTATTTTTCCCAAAAATATACTATTGCAGTGCAAAAATATATACTATCGAAGGAAAGCAGTCAGGTTCGGGAGTAGTTTTCTTATCCGTATAAGTATCAAAATTTCTGCACCACCCATTTTACGTACATATTTCTAATTTTCACATAAATATTTGTTGATGTTGAAGTACGCTTCTTTGTTGCTTTCAACTTTTTTCCTCAATCGCGATGCATTTCGTGAATTTTCTATCAATAAATTGAATAATTTTCTGCTTCTCAATTCGGCTTGCTATTTATGCCTCATTTTTCAAAATTTAATTCAATCCTTCAAAATCGCATGTCGACGCGATGCATTTTACGCGAAGAATATGACCTTAGGGGATGAAGCTCTGCTGCTCATGGGTGTCTTAGATCATGTGTGACAAAAAAATAAAGATTCACGAACCATATATTTGGTTTGGAAATTAATGAACATGATTTGTGGGCTATATAACCACTATTACTCATCTTACATATTTTATTCTTAGAACTAGGACATTCTTCTGTTATTACTTCTATTGTCGGTATATTTATAGTTGCATGATATTAATTTGTATTTATTTTGCAGCTTCCTGTCTGACAGATCATCGAAATCTAGAGAATACTGCTAGAAAACGTGGAGATATTAATCGATGTTTTTGGTAGTATATTATATTTCCCGAGCTAAACTTGTAGAAATTATATTAATCAATGATTATTCTAATCAAAAACGCATTAAAGCCTGCAAAAACTCATGACATTTTTGTATAAAATTTGCGGCGGTGAAAATATTTGAAACCCCCAAATAACACTAGACAACAATCGAAACTTCAAAATGATAATACAAGAAATCAATAATAAAAATGGCGGCGGCCCAAGAAAATAGCTGAAACCACCAAAAGATACTTCCTTCAGATAAACTCCATCCACGTAAGAAATTTCAATCTTCTAATTCAATAAAGAAGAGTGCTGTGGAGAAGGACAAAGCCTCAAAAACTAGAAAACAATTAAATCTACATAAAAATGGCAACAGTTAGAGAAAATTTTATATCGCCAAAAGGCTTTTCCTCAGTTTCGACGTACAAAATTTCAACTCTATATTCTAACTCAATTTGTAGTGTTTAGGGTGAAAATATCCCTAAAGAAATATTAGGTTTTTAGTTATCCAAAAAGGCCTACAAGACTGAATTTAAGATGTGTTATTCGTTTCCGCTCATACGCATTCTCGCCACACCCTCACCCAAAATTAGAAGATTCAAAAATCTTGACTGAATTTACCCAAATTTTGATAGTTTTGTTTTGCCTCGAGAACAACCTCAGATACCAAATTTCAGCTCATTTGGTTCGAAGTGGCCACTAATAATGCAAAAGTGAGTCGAAAAATAGATATACATGTATATATGTGTATATATTGTATATATATATATATATATATATATATATATATATATATATATATATATATATATATATATATATATATATATATAATTTTAATTGTTATTGCCTGTGTCGATTTTATTAAAAAGTTTACTTTTTTTTTTGGAAAAAAAAAGTTTTGAAAAAGCCACGAATGTCGTGGCGAAACGTAAACTTTTTAATAAAATTGAGTTTGAGATTCACCAAGCCTGTTATTGCTAATAATTATCAAAAAGTTATATATATATATATATATATATATATATATATATATATATATATATATAAATACATATATATATATATATATATATATATATATATATATATATATATATATAAAATATATATATATATATATATATATATATATATATATATATATATATATATATATATATATAATCTCTTGATAATTATTAGCAATAACAGGCTTGTTGAATCTTAAAAAACTCGATTTTATTAAAAAGTTGACGTTTCAACTTTTCAAAAGTTTTGATAAAGCCACGAATGTCGTGGCGAAACGTCAACTTTTTAATAAAATCGAGTTTTTTAAGATTCAACAAGCCTGTTATTGCTAATAATTATCAAGAGATTAGAAATAGTTCACAGACAACAACAATTCGAATAAATAATTATATATATATATATATGTATATATGTATGTATATATATTGCAAAAGTGCGGCGGGAGTTGTTTTCGTATCAATTTGTAGCCCTTCTGGACGACGGCATCATAAAATTGTTGAAAATCGTTGTTGGGCTATCGCCATTAGAAAGTCATCTGATTATTTTCAAATAGCAAATTACTTTTCTGGTTTAACATCTTGACATATTTTCTATTAAATTCAACAAAAAAGTAACAAAACCTCTGACATTTCTTTTCTATTGATAAAAAGGAAGTGCAGTTAATTTCGCTAGTTGAAGCCTTTAAAGAATTATTGACCTTGAAAGCTATTATATTAATGAAGGCGATGGATAACATTAACCCTACAAATTTGTTGTTTTCCTGGCGATATGTTTCATTTTGTGAATTTTGCGTTTAATAACACATTCAACACTAATTGTTCATGTTGAGAAGGATGTTCGCCTAGATTTATCTTATCAGTAGGAGGTATCTATGTTTGAATGGAGCATTACAGATCATTTCTGAACCTGACCGATGTATTTCCTTGTACTGACTAATGAGAGCTGAAGACGTTATATATCTCCTGGATTCTATAGGGGTACATAGATTGATGGCCGTTCATTCAATTTGGTCATTGTATGAAAAGCTAAGACAAAATTTACCACATTAAGTAGATCGTTCACTTTCTGACTGCCTATATACAACAGATACTTTGTACTGATCTTTGGAAATACCTCATCTTTTTGGTACAATTATTCATTATGTCTGTAACCGTGAGATCTAATCCATTATGCAGTTAACCTTATTTGAATTTATTAAATACAGAGTGAAATAGATTCTAAATGTAACTCATTCCTTCATAACAAAATCTTTGAACAATATATTTTGTTTAGCGTTCAGAATGATTAGTATGGGGAATAACAACACATTCATCGGTACTAATAATCGATTACTACTTAATGAATGGAGAATGCAGTGTTGATGTACCTAAGTTTCATTAGTATTAAAATTTGTAGTCATTGTGAAAATGCGTAATAACAATGTGACAAAATTTATGGGTAGGTACCTGCTTCTATGACATATCTATTGCATACTAGGTTAACACTGGGCAGATTCAAAATGAAATAATTTCTTCTGAGGATGATATTTTTCGAGTTGATTCAGGCAGTTGAAAAACAAAGCCACAAATTTTATAATTCATCAAATATCTTGTTTTAGTTTCTGTCCAGGATGTTGATTGTACGAGGGTCGGCTGGTGTGTAATAGTGTGTATCAAGTTAGATATACAGGTCGGGCCAGCAGGTCAAATTATTTGCTGTAGGTATATTATAGTTATATAGTACTATGCTGAGCTAACTTATATTTGAAGTTTCACAACAGTACCTTCGTAATTGTATGACAGATAGCAGGTTCCAACGAAGTAAACAATGCTGATCACATGATCGTTGAGTGTCATGCGAATTCGTGTTCTCTTATTGGTGATCAGGATAGGGAAGTTTATTTTGAAGGAACACCAATAACGGCACACCAATTCGCATGTTACATAAAATCAAATAAAATCAAAATATACTTTATTGTCTTAAAATTATACACTTTATTAACAAAGGGAAAAATATAGAAAATAAACAAGGTAAAACAAAAAAATAAACTCACATCAATCAAAAAATATACAAACTAAACAATATTATACCAAGAAATAAAATTCACACCATATTTCCATACAAAATATATACAAACTTTACAATAGAACCGAGAGTGTCAAATCCTCCTCAATCGAAGCTGATTGCTGTGTTATTCAATCTAGTAGTATCTAAAATAGTAGCCCTTTATAGAGTAATAAGGTCTATCAAGAAAATAAGATTTTGTTTGTTTCCGAAAATTGGTCAAGGAAGTTAAAGATTTCAATTCCTCTGAAAGGTGGTTGTTAATTTTCTTAGCATTGTGAATGATGGACTTTTTTGTTAATTCAGAGGTAGGAATAGGGAGGTGAACATGATATCTCGAACATCTGGTGGAATACCCGTGCTGTGACACCAAGGATACGCCATGAAAATACTTACGAATCAAAGTTACGCGTCAATATTGTTTACTACGTTGGAAACCGCAGGTTGACTGGAGTATAGAAGCTAATTATATGTTCACGAAAATGTTAGATTTTGAAATATTGACTCTACTATGTATTTATAGTTATTTCCTTATTTTTGTACTATTATTACGCATTTAAAATTTCAAACATGGTATTATTTTTCCTGGTGTAATGCAATTTATTTAGAGTCAAATAGCTCAATGAGCTTAAATGATAGGTCTTTGTTCCTCTTACTACAATTTTTTTTTATCTCAGAAACTTCATCCAACATCAACTTTTCCACAGAAATTGAAGATTGAAAATATCAGAGAATAATAAATTTCAATAAAAGGTCAAATAACTTGATAAGAACTCTTGAAATACCAATCAACAAAAAAAATTCAAATAGTTATTTCAAACATAATGTTATTCAATACTTCAATTCAATACAATGATCGGTACAATAGTATAGACAAAACAGGTAGAAAAATCTTCTAATATCTTCTATGTTCGTGAAAAGTTATTTTTAATCCCACTATAATCATTCTAAATTAATTTATACATTATTTCAAGAAATATCATTTTAACATTATGAAAATAACAGACAAAAATCCATGAATTTCCTATTATGGCAGCAAGTCTAAACAGATTATAATTTTCCATTCGAAGAGGAAATTGCACTGATATATTATACATGTACGATAATTAAACTCTGCACTGAGCTGGGGAAGGATGAACCTGCAATCTCCACTATTTATTTATTCATTTAACTCGGAAATATTTATTGGAACAATGCATATAAAAAGAGCCAGTTAATTCCCCAGCTTGCGTGGCCAGATCAATAGCCACTTCTAAATCATAATTCAACAGATTACCGGTTTTGTTGTTTATGTTTTGCATGCTAGAATAAGAATTATCCTTCTGCATCAGCTTAGGGATGAACAAAATCAACAGAAATGTTGTATTACGAATATACCTAGCAATCTATAGAAAACTCAGTTACGAGATATTTGATTGCATGTTTAAACATAACTCCTTTCCTCAATGATGATAAGCAGTGGAACAAAAGTTGTTATAGTCAGAGTTAGTTGGTATATATATATATATATATATATATATATATATATATATATATATATATATATATATATATATTTATACATAAAATGAGTATCTAAAAGTTTGCACTTACACCATATTGGAAACTTTTTATTATCTATTTGTCGGAAAATTTTATTCTTGATTAAAATTGGTGCATTGCGGCAAACTTCGATTCGAGATGTCAACCTTCTACATTAATTTCTGAGCGATACAGGGGAGAACAAAAAAGAGAAATTTTGATGAAGAGTAAACTGCTTATTATTATCTTCGACATTATTGAAAAAGTTCATTTAGAAAAGTTTTTTAAATTTGAAAACAATATTCACATTTGAAATCACAGCCACCTACGCAACAAAATTTTTCAAGCCCCATATACACCTTAGTCGCCTCGCTTATATTAGTGTAGGAATATTTCAATATTTCAAATTTCTATTTTTGTTCTCTCTTTCACACCATTCAAAAATTTGGAATTGATATCTTAAATCGAAGTTTTTCACAATGCACCAATTTTTATCACGAATAAAATTTTCTGACCAATGGATAATAAAAAGTTCCCATATGGTGTAAACTTAAATATATAAGTATATATATGTATATATATATATATATATATATATATATATATATATATATATATATATATATATATATAAATATATATATATATATATATATATATATATATATATATATATATATATATATATATATATATATATATATATATATATATATATATATATATATATATATATATATATATATATATATATATATATATATATATATAAACTGTTGATAATTATTAGCAATAACAGGAGAGTTCAAACAATAAACCACAATTGTGTGATTATCTTCCGTATCTGAGGATTTTGTTTGTTGTACTATTTTCATCTTCAAATTTTCAATCCAATACTTGGCTACGCCGTTCTGATGAGGACCAAAGAGACCGAAACACGTGTCAACGGCTGCTTCCATATAAGCGTGCTATACCGATAATTCTACTCCACTTCTTTAATGTTTTCCCATGACTAATTTCTTTGTTGTTAGATAAATAGTACCCTATTATTATTATTTTCAAACATTACGTAGGTAAAGGTTTGTTTGGTTTCCCTTACCATCTAATGATAACAATTTTGAATATTAATATTAGACTGAATAGCATATACAAAGCAGCCCTGTCTTTTCAATTTTTTAAATCAATAAATGTCAAAGAAATTTCAATTACGAATATCGTAGTGAAACGTCAATTTTTTAATAAAATCGAGTTTTTTAAGATTCAACCAGCCTGTTATTGCTAATAATTATCAAGAGTTTAAAAATAGATCACAGGCAACAACAATTCGAATAAATAATATATATATATATATATATATATATATATATATATATATATATATATATATATATATATATATATATATATATATATATATATATATATATATATATATATATATATATATATATATATATACAATAAGGATAATAATATTTGGGTATAGCAGCAAGCAAAACGTGTACTCTTATAACACTATATTTCCGATATTTCGACAATGATTATTGTCATCTTCAGGGAAGCTACAAAATAAGCACAAAAGAAAATCAACAAATGCTCCATAACGGCCAACAGCAAAAATACTCACTTTGTCTTTGAGAATGATTGCAAAAGGTGTACAGATCGAGATACAGCATTATTGATTTCCACAAAACATTATTGATCGAGAACACAGGCGAGATGATCATCAACTGACATTAATTTTTTATGTGATCAGGAAGTAAGCCCATAGTCCGACATCTTAGGAGGAAACACCTACGGTTGTATTCTTTCGCTAATTTCATTTTTGTTCTTCTATATATATATATATATATATATATATATATATATATATATATATATATATATATATATATATATATATATATATATATATATATAGAAGTCAATAATAAAGAAAAACCTATAACATCGAAGAAAACAGTGGTGTTTACAAAATATTTGGCGACGAATGTCCTGCTTTCTATATTGGACAAACAGGAAGGAATATAAACATTCGTGTTGAAGAACATAAAAAGTCAATTTTAAAAAATAAAAATACCACTGGCTTTTCCGAACATTGTATAAAATTAAATCATTTCCTGGATTTCAACAAAACCCAATTGTTACATTCAGGTAACGAAGGAAAGCGCCTTGACCTTCTTGAAATTCTCGAAATAAGTTCCGACCATAATATTAAATTACCCCTTGAGGCCTCGGTAGACCAGCGGTAAGGTGAACCGCCTTATACCGTTTGTAAACCGAGGATTGTGGGTTCGAGTCCCACCTTACTCTTGGGTGTTGTGTATGTCCGGATTTTAGTGGTTTTATATGATTAAATATTGTTGAGTAATGTACATAGTTTACAAGCCCATTGGCCGTTCGGAACCGGCGTTAAACTGTTGGTCCCTCGAGTTAAAAAAAAATTACCACTTGTAAATGAACAAATTGATTTTCAGGTATCACCTTTCCTTTTGTCTGTTTTATAAAATAAGATGTAATACTCTCCTGTAGTCAGTCTTGATAATGAGTTCATAACTCGAAACATGTCGACTATTATTTGCTGCTAAATACAGAATCTAAATATTTTTATATATTATGAAACATAAGCCAAGTTTGTTTTATTCAAAAGTTTATACTTTATTCTTTATGATGTTTCACAAAGTGATGTGCGAGAAGTCAATCTCAGTTATTAATATTTCAATTTCATGTACAAGTTGGTGGCAAGATTTTTCACTTCGTTGAAGCTTTGTGACACAAAATTCGGATCGTGTTAATATTTCCGATGAATTGATTCAGTTGCTGTGGAATGAGTCCACGTTTCGAGATCCTATAGCGAATTTTTAGTAATCCATTTCCGGTGAAATTGTTCATTTATACAATTTAATTGCTAGCTGCTGATGATAGATCAACTATTGAATACAACCATTGCACTGCATGTGCCCTTTTCAATTTTATATTATGATTGTGTAGTATTCGCTCAAACTGATGATTATTTTGTTGACCATTAATTTTTTGATGAATATTTCATTATATTTTCCTTCGTGTAACATCCGTAATTTGAACAAACATTAGATACCAATAATTTATTCAAAACCGCCGTTCTACAGACAAATAGGTAAATGATTGATTCAAAAACAGAGTGATTTCTTTTCTACACTATAAACGAATATAAAAAACTTCTTACGAAGTTCAATATGAGTTTCACTATCGAATTTCCTAAATTCTATATCCGTTCTATATCTCCTAAACCAGGATTTTTGAGGATTTTTAGATGATTATAATATGAATTTTCTTTTCCCAGTAGGTATATATTGTCATCTCCAGCCGCCGCAATCGCACCAAATGAGCTGAAATTTAGCATTTTTGGTTGTTTTTGATGCAGAAATTAAGTTAAATTCAGTAAAACTTTGGAAAAGGGAGTGCACCAGTAGAATTTTCCCAAATCGGTGACAAAAGATTTAGCCTGGTAGAGCTTTTTGGAGGGTATGTGTAATTTTTTCTAAAGAAATTTCGCAACTCAAACCGCTTCCGAATTTGGAGAGTTAAAAATTTGGACGTGGAGTTGATGCTAGTAAAAAGTAAGTTCCTTTTGGCAGTGTGAAACGTTTCTCTGAACAATGTGATTTTATGTAGATATTTCTGGTTTCTGAGGCTTAGTGCATTTCCACATTTTCTGGAGATTGAGTTAGAGGGTAGAAATTTGGTATGTGGATTGAGTTCATATTAAGGCAAAATCCTTCAGCAGTTTCAACATTTTTCCTCCACCAACGCCATTTCATATAGAGATTTCACGTATTTTGTTGTTTGTCTGGATTTATATATATATATATATATATATATATATATATATAAAAATATATATATAAAAATGTATATATATATATATATATATATATATATGTATTCAGAATAAAGTCAAATATTAATATTTATTCCGATATTCGTTTATTTTTGTACGGATAGATTATAATCAATTCTCCACTTTTAAATCATAGGTAATATATAATAAATAACCAATCCTACCTTTGATATGAAATTTCCAATAATATTTCTAAACTTGAAAGAAGAAATATCACATAGTTTTCATATATTGAATTTATTTGCCTCTTAAACTAAACATGCCATCCGCGCTGAAAGGATCGCATTCAAAACACGTTTTTGAATAGGCTTTAGCATGTTTGGATCGAGTGGGTCTGTTGACGAAGAAGTTTTACGTTTTGTGGGCCGATGTTGTTGGTATCAAGGTGTAAATGGCCATTGAGGTGGTCGAGACAGGTAAAACTTAATAATAAAAAAAAACACGTAACAATGCTTAGGTATATAAAAATACGTATGATTGCTACGGTTAATGTACACGTTTTTAGGCCTAGCTTTCAATCGCCAACTAGCAGGCTCCGTGGCGGAGAGGTTATAGGTAGCGCAATGCCGTCTTCGTTGACGGAGTTGGTGGGTTCGATTCCCACCGTATTCCTGGGTGTTTGTGTGCGTTCTGAGTTTTCAGTGGTTCCCCTCATTTAGTAATTTGATGGCTAATGTCCATAGATGACGAAGCCAAATTGTACGGGGGTCGGGCGGTGTGAGAGGGCTACGTCCCACGTCTTTAAAAAAAAAAAAAACAATCGCCAACTATCTGGAGTGTAACGTGCGATAAGGAACTCCGTTCCAAAATCCAAGATCAAACATCAAACTTCATATTACTATCATTATACTCAACATAATCATGAATTAGATGAAAACATTCGTGGTTAACTCTATAGATAAAAAAAGGTTCTATTAATAATTATGTCAATCCTTATTCAAAATGGCAACATCTAGCCACGATGCAATTTTTTATACAAAAATCACTCAAAAATATTTTGAAGAATGATAAAGTGCTGCATATCGATTCATGTGGGACACCTATGGAAACTTCAGTTTAATATGATGATACTGAGATTTTTCTCGGGCAATAGGTAGTCCTTACTTTTCTTGTTGGTGAAATATCAGAGCAAAGCTGATTCGCCGACGCCGCAAGGCATTCCGGCTCAGGCTGCTTATGTAATGATAACAAAGAAAACATTTTTCATCATTATTCTGTAAAGAATATTTCCGGATTTTCCATTGAATTCAATTTCCTTTGTAGTATTAAATAAAGAAAAATCATCTCGAAATAACCTTAGACCTTCGTTCTCAGATGTCCAGTATCATAGTATTATCAGTATAATAAGATCTTCAACTTTTGTGCTACATTTGAAAAGTTAACGCTATTCAATTAAGTAAATTTCGATTAAATTTATCATCACATTTCTCAAATGCCTCTGATTTCAGGATATAATGTGATTGAATATGTTGAAATAATATTCTATTCTAATTTCCCTACATTGTATCATTTGAATTGTAACAGCATTCTGAAAATTCTAAAGTAGCCAGAGACATATACGAGGGTTGTGAAATATTGAACTATAACTGTCCAAGAATGAAAAATTGACACGGTGACATATTTCAAGAATTGAATCACTTTTATACCCTTTTCAAAGTACAGAGTACGCCAACTCGATTTTTCTTCAAATACGATGAGAATACTTTCCAAAGTCCATAAGAAATTCACACTTTCAATCAGACAATGTGCGAAAAACATTTCCTGGGCAAACTTAATTAGTTATGAAAGTAAGCAAAAAGCCATTTAACAATGAGTATATATATATATATATATATATATATATATATATATATATATATATATATATATATATATATATATATATATATATATATTATAGGACTTGCAGATAGAGTAATCCAGCTATCCGACCCAGAGTTTAGAACAAAGTCAATAGAAAAAGCAAAAAACGCTCTACGACAAAACAGCAATCCGAAGAACATACCTAGTTGAAAAAATTTTTAAACGTCGAATACATAAATTTTATAATACAATAGAAAATTCGGAAAAAAAAAAACTGAGAACACAACATACCATTCATTGCCTTATATAAACGGATTATCCCAACAATTCCAAAAACTATTAGGGAAATATAATATTACAGTTTGTCACAAAGGCCACAATTTATTTTCACAATATTACACAAAACTCAAAACAAAAACACCGAAAAACAAAATGAGTAATTTAGTTTATCAAATACCGTGTAACGAATGTGACGGCGTTTATATTGTTCAAACGAGCCAGTATCTAGAGAATCGATTGAAGAGTCATAAATACGACAAAAACAACTCCACCGCCCTGACAAAACATGAAATAACGAAAAATCACTAGTTCAATTTCAATGAAACGAAGATATTAAAAACTGAGCCAAACACTAAAAAAAGGGAATTTCTTGAATCGTTGGAAATCCAAAAAAATATAAAATGTGCAATTAATGACAAAAAAAATGTAAATAATACAACCAAACTGTATGCTCCTCTACTATACGTTCAGAAATAACTGACCTAGCAACGCCGTCGACTGTGATAAATATGTGTAGTGAAAAGGTTTTATTCTCTATGTTTCATTTTAAATGGTTGATTATCTACGTTAAGGGTAAGAATATGTTTTAGATGATTGTTAAAATTAATGTAATATACGTCCTTTAGTTTATAGATTTTGTAAAAGGCCATAATATGGTCGAAACGTCAATAAACAATCATTTGCACGACAACTAAATTGCACCATTTAATGTGACCTAACACCAAGAACATATTACGAAAAAAAAAATATATATATATATATATATATATATATATATATATATTCAGCGAACTGCTGAATCGATTTAGATAAAAAAAATTTTCAATGTAGCTTAAGTCTTCAGAAATGACGTTATGCAAAGAGAGAAAATTTAAATTCAAGTTTTAGGCATATACTGGGTGTTTGAAGAAAAACTAGTAAAATGCACAACTTTTGTCATATTCTGTGGGAATTCCCATCAACAGTATTAGGTGTCTCTCTAAGTCAAAATATAGCCCCATCTTTTACAAGCATTTTGTTTTTTTATTCACGTTTTTATTTCACATATTAAATGAAATACGGAATTTAATGTCGAAAAAAGACTTAAAGACTTCAATTTGCTAGGGAACATGTGAACTGGACTGCTGAAGATTGGGAACGAGTTTTGTTCACTGATGAGACGAGGTTTTATCTCTACATCAAGGATCGAAGCTCAGAAATTTTTCGACAGCCAAACGAACGTTATTCACAAAATAATATTCGCTAAACCGAGTTATTTAATGGAGGCTCTGTGATGTTTTGGGGCGGAATTTCTTTGGCAGCTCGTACAGACATCATGTCCTTGCATGGAGTACCTTTAAATAGCGAAAAGTACATTGACGAAATTTTGTCAGAGCATGTGGTCGCTATGGCTGGTTAAATTGGAGATAATTTTATACTTATGCAAGATAATGCCAGACCACATACTGCGAAAATAGAACTAAATTATCTAAATCAGGTGAATATTGAGGTCCTAGATTGGCCTCCAGGTAGTCCAGACCTTAACGCTACAGAACATTCATGGGATCTAATGAAAGGCAGCTTAGAGATCATCAACCCCCACCTGCCTCCTTGGATGATGTAGAAAACATTATGAGGGAAATATGGACAAATATAGATCAAGCAAAAATTAGACGTCTGGTTCAAAATATGGGTCGTCGATGTCAATCAGTTATAAGGAATAGGGGAGAAAACACCTGATGTTGACTTTTTATTTTAATGTTTAAGATTTTATTTCAAATTTTTTTTAGATAAATTTTAGTTTTTACGTTTTACATTAAATTCCGTATTTCATTTAATAAGCAAGATAAAAATGTGAATAAAAAAACAAAATGCTTGTAAAAGATGGGGCTATATTTTGACTTAGAGAGACACCTAATACTGTTGATGGGAATTCCCACAGAATATGACAAAAGTTGTGCATTTTACTAGTTTTTCTTCAAACACCCAGTATATGCCTAAAACTCGAATTTAAATTTTCTCTCTTTGCATAACGGCATTTCTGAAGATTTAAGCTACATTGAAAAAAATTTTTATCTAAATCGATTCAGCAGTTCGCGAGAAAATTAACTTTGAAATTGACCCAAATTTTAGTGGTGCGTTAATTTTGCTGGCCAGAGTATATATATGTATATATGTATATATGTATATATGTATATATGTATATATGTTTATATGTATATATGTATATATATATATATATAAAAATATATATATATATATATATATATATATATAATTTCTTACAAAGAATTAGTAAAATTCTTCGTATAATACTTGTGACAGCAGATTTATTCATTGTTTTATTGTGCCTGCTATATAAAACATATTATTCCCATCGGTTGTCTCATGAGACGTTTTTTTTTTCTCGTCATTTCATCTTCAATAGAATTAGGATGATTACATGAAAATAATTTCGGTACTAAATTTTCAAACACCGACATCCAAAAAATGGATCAATTTTTAATCTGCTGAAATTAATTCTTATATAAAAATCAACATCTAAATGTTGACTCAATAAAACGCTAGTGCTAAGAGAAAATGATAGATCATCCTAATAAGTGAATTTTCGGACCTAAACTTGTCAATTACTGAAAAGTTCACCTTTTAGTCATAATTTCTTTTGGTATACTTTAGATTTAAAGAAATTTGAAATGTCATTCTTAACTGCTGGATATGCTAAAAGGTGTTATGGTAACAAAGGGAAATTTAATACACTCTATCGTGCCCCTCTTCCTGTCGTCATTCAAACAGCTCCATTTTTCTCCATTACAGTATGCTTCCCGTATTTTTAATCAATCACGGTATTCGCTTAGAATTGCTCCACTTCTAGATCACTTATTGGGGGATGAAACTTCGCTTCTGTCAACCACCAATACTTCAAATATTGAAATAAAGCATAAAAACTCGAAATGATCGCAATTAATGCTTCGAACCATATCAGTAGATTCATGCAAAATATAGTGTTGTTTCATGTGTGACTAGAGGCTCCAGATTGAGTTTCAAAGATTGACATGATTTGATCACTGTTACTGTTCTAGCGATATTTGCTTCTGGTAGGTAAATACGAAACTCATTCAAAATATATACTGGATAATTATCTGTTACAAATTCATTGTATAATCTCCCAGGAAAGCTTGGTAATGAAGTTACTAACAATATATTGATTATTTTCACTCAACTTCAAGCGAAAAATTCTTCAGACTTTTTACGCCTAGTGTTAATATTAGCGAATGTATCAATGATATCATTAAAGTCAAGCTTACACGTCAAGTCTTTTTTTCAAGTCTTTTGCTATGGCTAAAACAGCTGAGTTAATTAACCTTTTCTGAGAACAGTTGATCTTAAATAATTCTTTACTCGTGAAAGAGTAGAAAATGAACGTTCTGCTGCACAGTTGCTGAATGGTGGTGTACACAAAAACATCTTAAGAGCTACCCTTAAATTTGATATAAGTCCTGGAGATCTTTTGACAAAATATATCTGTTCAATTGTGACAGCGATATTTCTTCTGTACTGGATGTCTTTTCTTTGCACAGACTTTTCAAATGCTGACATTCAACAACAAAAAAAGGAGCTTCAATGCCCGTTGAGAGATTAGTGTATAAATCTGAGTGAAAACAAAATTCTGCATAAAACGCTCTTGATTTTTTAGCAAAATTTAACTGGCCTTCAAAATGTGGCGCCCCTAAAAATTTGCCGCCCTGGGCCCGGGCCCATGCCTAAATCCGACCCTGTATATATATATATATATATATATATATATATATATATATATACCTATATATATATATTATATATATATTATATATATATATATATATATATATACCTATATATATATTATATATATATATATATATATATATATATATATATATATATGCGTATATGTATCAGTGTCTAATATGTTGAATTTGCCATTTGAATTAAAAAAAAATTGATTCTCGTTTACCTAGAAAATGCTTAAGGCCAATGTATCCTTGGACGCATTCAATATTTGGTAGAAATCAATAACATTTTGGCAAAGGATAATAATTATTATAGCGGACGGTGGAATCGTTCGTATCAAACATTAAACCCCGGTTAGCCATAAATTTAGCCGTCAGATTTGTCGGTCGCATATACTTCCCTCATGCTGAAACCTATTTGGCACGAATATTTTCGGGGCACAGGCCCCATTCTTTGCGCAGCGGCATGATTATTGCTTCTTTTCAAGAGACTACGTATTTTCCAAAACAAACTAAAGAAGAGATAAGGCGAGCCAGGGGCGGCATTCGAGGCCTATAAAATTCAAACTTTTTTCCATGATCATACAGCTTTTTCGCGATGTTGAAAAATTTATTTTGTGGGTGTAGAAACTGATATTTTTCATCGAAACGAACGCACATGAACAAGAAGAAATCTCCGACAATAGAAAAGTATAAAAAGTGACTACGAGTTAGAGACACTCATAAGTTCCAATGAGAACGAAACAACGTCACGATATATCGAGTTAGTGATTTTTTATTGCAATGTTGGAAATGATCGTGATTCACATAACCGGCTTTTTGAGAATTTTTGAATTTCCTTCATCATTATAATCTTTTAAAAAAAAATTTTTTATATTATTTGAAAAGGTATGCACGAATTATTTATGTATTGTAAACGTATAGGTTTGTGAATATCCATAATGTATCAAACTACTTTTCGAAATCAATCCTTCAAGACCAAGGTGCATACTTTTTTGAAGAAGACAACTGGTTTCATGTTTATGATGAACGATTTGAGTTGCAAAATTGAGTTGAACTCGATTTTCCTACGAATAACAATGGCAACTCAACTAACTGAAATATAAATGAACTAACGAAATTTCCACAAAATGGTGGCCCCTTCATAATCTCCTTGCAGTAAAGCAGATTTTCAAGGATTTTCATTAAAATAACAAGAAATTGGGCATTCGGTTAAGACCGGATCCAATGGATTTCTGAAATAATTTTTCCTTTAAAATTATACAAGGTGAATAGAAAGAGTTGAAAAACCTTTGATTTCAAACAGCAACAAATATACCTATATCTTGTCAGTGCACTTCGGAGCGGTTCGAAAAATGTTTGGTTAACGAGTATATGAAACTAATCATATTGTTGAAGTTGCGTGCCAGAACATATTAACTGGAGTACCTATGACGTTAAATAACGACGATATGTATGGGATAAGAGGTACTTCTGGTATAAGAATAATTATTTTTTTAAGGTTAATGTGGCGTCTAGATATATTTTAAATGGAAAACATTCACAAATTCGGCACATATATGTACTTTCTGGTGACAAGAAGCGATCAAAACTACCACTGATAACCAGCTCATTCACTAAATATGAGTGGTATATACCTATAGCGAAATCATTAATGCTAAATCTCAAATAATGAATTACTGAAGATTTCCAGCAACAGAATGAATTGAGTGCGCTTTTCGCTTGAGATAACACGGTACAGAAGATATCATTATGGAATATTATCCACCACGAATAAAGTGGTCTACAATTATGTCCTATTTTAGTGTATTCTATATAATGGAAATGGAACGTATGATAACTGTAATAAATATGGGAAATCCTAGTTAGTACTTATCATTAGATGATACAGAGTTTACATATGTGAAGATTCGTATTTGTCAAATAATTGCATGGAAGATACCAGGCTGCAAACAAAGTTATAGGTCATATATAAAAACAAGTAATCAATCAGTTTAGTGATCATTTATGCCGTTGCAACGAATATTGCGGACATTAGTGGACAAATAGTTTATATATATATATATATATATATATATATATATATATATATATATATATATATATATATATATATATATATATATATATATATATAATCTCTTGATAATTATTAGCAATAACAGGCTGGTTGAATCTTAAAAAACTCGATTTTATTAAAAAGTTGATGTTTCACTACGACATTCGCGACTAATTTCTTTGTTGTTAGATAAATAGTAACCTATTATTATTTTTTTCGAACATTACGTGGGTAAAGGTTTCTGTAGTTTCCCTTACCTTCTGATGATAACAATTTTGAATGTTTATATTGGACTGATTAGCACATAATAAATAAAGTCGTCTTTGTCTATTCAGGTTTTTTCAAATCAATAAATGTCAAAGAAATTTCAATTTTTTCGAATGTCGTAGTGAAACATCAACTTTTTAATAAAATCGAATTTTTTAAGATTCAACCAGCCTGTTATTGCTAATAATTATCAAGAGATTAAAAATAGATCACAGGCAACAACAATTCAAATAAATATATATATATATATATATATATATATATATATATATATATATATATATATGTATATATATGTATATATATATATATATTTTTTTTTTTATAGATACATATAAAATAACACATATACTCGATAACTGTTTCGGATTGTTGGCCTTATCAAAAAATTTTTCTAGCGCTGAAATCCGGTTTATTTTTCAAAAAAGATTGTTGGAGTTCTTTAAATCTTGTCTTGAACGATCGACTAGACTGACCTCTATAAACCCCTTTACATACAGGACAAATCATCCTATAAACTCCTTCAAATTTTGAGGTGATATCCTTGGCATTGAATAAAAATCCTGAGAGTTTTGTCTTTGGTTTGAAAGCAATTTCAATATTACATTAAGGTATGACATTAGCAACTTTTTCTGTTAGAGGACCAAAATATGTTGAAGATGTGAATTTTTCCGATTTTTCTACTTTCGATTGAGGGTATATGCTGTTGTACGCTAGTTGACTACGTTTCTTGTTTTCATTTTATCTATCAAACTTGTATGAATTATTTGAAGCAGTTATTTTTATGGTAGAAATTTCTTTTGGTTAATTTATCCGTCAACTATGCAAATAAATATATCCAGTACGGTACTGGCTGAAATGATAAAGAATATTTCTGCGAATGTTCGAAATTGAATTATGGTTTTATTTAAAAAAAGCGAATTTCTTATCTACCCAGTAATAAACTTCAAATACAAAATGAGTTTGGACGAGAAGAAATCTTTTATCGGCAAAGTATTGAACTACGCCCCGAAAAGATTTTCGCATTTTTTTACTATGCTAATAACTTGCGAATGATTGCTGCATTTTTTCTATCTCGAAATGAGCGCGCAGCGGTGCCGATCTGTTTCTGAAGGAAGTCTTTGATGAAAAAAATGTTTTCGATGTGAGGAAATTGATTTAAAATGCTTTGAAATCAACTGGAAAGTTTACATGAGGAATAGAAGTGAAATTTTTCGAAAGTTGCTCTATATAGATTACTATTTTGCCAGTGGATTGGATTGCTTCTTGATCGAAGAGGCAAGAAGAGGAAATCGAAAATATCATCACACAATCTTGAAATATTTAATTTTATTGTATATCATATTTTCAAGGATGCCTCTCGAATCAAGAACTTTGCTGGACCAGTTTTTAGACGTATTTTCTCCGAAAATAATAGACAACTGTATCGACAGTCAACAGTCAGGTGCGGGAATAGTGTTTCCTCCATATCTGATCTCCTGGACCGCGAATTTCCAAATTATATATATATATATATATATATATATATATATATATATATATATATATATATATATATATATATACAAAGAAGAAATTTATCGCGGGGAAATAGTATATAAAACAAGCAGAAGTTATCGGTCTAGCCCGCATATGTCGAAGCAGCCGTTGACACGTGTTTCGGACTCTTTGGTCCTCATCAGAACGGCGTAGCCAAGTATGCGATGGAAAACCTGGAAATTAAACAGCAACAACAAGCAGAATCCCTTGCTTCGGAAGACAATCACACATTTGTGGTACATTGTTCGAACTCTCCGGCTTGGGAGATTTGGTCAAACTCTGACCACGGAGGCGATTAATGCCATCCGTGAGATCCTGGACCGTGGAAATAAACTACAAAGAGGAAATTTATCGCGGGGAAATGCGGGCTAGACCGATAACTTCTGCTTGTTTTATATACTATTTCCGCGCGACAAATTTCTTCTTTGTGGTTTATTTCCACGGTCTGGGTTCTCGCGGATGGCATTAATCGCCTCCGTGGTCAGAGTTTGACCAAATCTCCCAAGCCGGAGAGTTCGAACAATGTACCACAAATGTGTGATTGTCTTCCGAAGCAAGGGATTCTGCTTGTTGTTGCTGTTTAATTTCCAGGTTTTCCATCGCATACTTGGCTACGCCGTTCTGATGAGGACCAAAGAGTTCGAAACACGTGTCAACGGCTGCTTCGACATATGCGGGCTAGACCGATAACTTCTGCTTGTTTTATATATATATATATATATATATATATATATATATATATATATATATATATATATATATATATATATATATATATATAACTTTTTGATAATTATTAGCAATAACAGGCTTTTTGAATCTCATAAAACTCGATTTTATTAAAAAGTTGACGTTTTCTTGGAAAAAGTTTTGAAAAAGACAAGAATTTCGTGGCGAATTGTCAACTTTTTAATAAAATCTAGATTTATGAGATTCACCAATCCTGTTATTGCTAATAATTATCAAAAAGTTAAAAATAGTTCACAGCCAACAACAATTCAAATATATATATATATATATATATATATATATATATATATATATATATATATATATATCTAAGGGAACATGAGAGGTTACCAAAAATAACTAGAATTATAGTCAAAACGTGTGTACCTTTCAGCATTTCAAGAAACGGCAAGTATATATATATAATGATTTATTTCTGCAGATTGAGTTAGAGGGTTGAAATTTGCTACGTGGATTAAGTTCATTTTTAAATACGATCTTTGTATGTTTATACTCTTTAACTCAACCGTGCTGCACTTCGCAGAAACTATTCCTTTCGAATCGTATTTCGAAGCACTTGGCGAGTTTTCAAAACATATTTTAAAAGCACACCCGCATCTTACTTTTAACTTTAGAAACAGATCAATCTATAACTTTCGGGGAAAATCTGGCTCAAAAGAACTTAAAATAATGTGGGCGAATCTCAGCAAAATGTTTTATTGTTGAACAAATCTGCGCTAATAAGTCGTCATGACGTATAAATAACGAAGTGTCTTTATACAAATATCGTCCATATAAAATGAAGCTATTTCAATTCTAGGTATTTCTAAGTCATTACAGCGCTATCTAGTTCCTTTAATTTGTATACAGGAAGTTATTTTCCACGAAATAATACTGCGATGGAAATTATGAGTTTTATGCTACGAAATGGTCAGCACATTTCAAATTTCCAACACTACCGTTAGAAGACATCTAGGTATTTTATTTTACATTCGACCACCAGAGTATCGTCAAGGTGTTGGAAGACACCTCCGTAATGTTTTTATTATTTTCGTTTGGCTGCGAACGCTTCAGTTATCTTGATGTTGCGGCATTTTCAGCAATGAAACACAGGACGCGGTACTAGTTAGTCACATGATGGATTTAAGATTAAGTTAAATAGTCATTCATGATTCAAATCGAATAATGTCTTTGTTGCGCATACCGTGAGAAAGAGGTTATTTATTTAAAATCGCTTGAGACATGTTAATTTAATGTACTCTTCAAGCAAACAATCTGAAATTTTTGTCATCGAAAAATTTATTTATATTCTCAACGACGAATTGCAATGTTAAGGAATGTTCCATTTCAATATAAAATGTAATAATAGAAATGTTGCAAAAAAAGTTATCACCTTATATATATATATATATATATATATATATATATATATATATATATATATATATATATATATATATATATATATATATATATATATATAGGGCTCTTCAAATTCGAGTCTATGCATGGGGATTTTGATAATGGTAAGATATAGAGGGATGGTTAAATTGGGGCAAAGCAGCATATTTCAGAGGTTAATTATATGGATTAAAAAAATCTGATCTAGCTCCTTTTGAAATTTCTAAAATTTCGAAATTCTTCTTTTGCCTATATCTTTTTATTTTACGTTTTTTTCAAACGAATTGGCACTTTTTCATTGCAACTTTTTGTAGGCTATCCAAATATCTGAATAAAAATTATATACAGGATATCGTATAAATTATATACTTCTCTCAACTTTCAATTTTCAAATACTTTTTAATGCCAAGAGCCATTTTTCATATTGTCGTAGTATTTCCATCTGAATAGCAGAGTGTTTTGGAAATATTGAACTATTACCAGTAAAATTTTCTTGAAATTCCAGCTGTAATTATTTTAAAATATCATAGAAAAAGGCATAGAATGCCTAGTATTAGTTCAATATTTCCAAAACACTTTATGATTTTGATGAAAATAAAACCCCAATATGAAACATGACTCTTGACATTTGAAAAAATGCAATAAAAAATACAGGTCCGTATTTGAAAATGAAAAGTTGAGGGTGGCCCAATGTGTACGATACCCTGTATATACATTTTATTCAGATATTTGGAAAGGCTACAAAAATTTGCTATGGGAAAGTGGCAAAATCTTCGTAAAATAAAAAGATACAGACAAAAGAAGAATTTCGAAATTTTCGATTTTCCAACTCCAGAACTGAAGAAGCTAGAACAGATTTTTTAAATTCATATAATTAACCTCTGAAATACGCTACTTTACCCCGTTTAACCAACCTTTATCGAAATCCCCATGCATAGACTCGAATTTGAATAGCCCTGTATATATATATATATATATATATATATATATATATATATATATATATATATATATATATATATATATAATCTCTTGATAATTATTAGCAATATCAGGCTTGTTGAATCTTAAAAAACTCGATTTTATTGAAAAGTTGACGTCTCGCCACGACATTCGTGGCTTTATCAAAACTTTCAATAAAATCGAGTTTTTTTAAGATTCAACAAGCCTGTTATTGCTAATAATTATCAAGATATATATATATATATATATATATATATATATATATATATATATATATATATATATATATATATATATATATATATATATATATATATATATATATATTACTTGCCGTTTCTTGAAATACTTAAAGGTACACACTTTTTGACTATAATTCTAGTTATTTTTGGTAACTTCTCATGTTCTTCTTCACAGAAATCAACTTGGCGACTTAAATCTGTTCGGGAATCTTCGAAATTATTGTGGATGCACAAATAATGAAATATTCGAAATGATCCGATGAATCGTGTGATTCTAGTAAAATGTAACTTGACGTTTCGGTTTAAATTTGAAACATCCTCGCTTAGACATGACTGTATTATATTCGCATCAATTAGGGATAACGTTGATCAGTATGCTTACAATTATTATTGCCATTCAATTTAGTTGATTGAATCAGTTAAAGAGGAAATCGACCAATCATAATCCGTTTTCAATATAAGGCTGCGTTAGTTAATTTTATCAGCAATGGAAACTAATTGAAATCAGTATACGGATATTATTAGTTTCAATTTTAAATAGGGAAAATTCCAGCATCAGGTAAATATTGGCAACATTTTATCTAACATCAGGTTTTACTGAACTTAATACTATATCACTATGATTATATCTGCTGAATGAAGTCCGTAATCACTCATTACCTTCGCGTGCAATCCTAGTCAGTTTTCTGATATTTATATAACAATAATTTGACTGCAATACGAACATATCAGATGAAGAACATTCCTTGGTCATTCCCCAGCAAAGGGATGAAACATCCATAAATTACATTATGTCGTTACATTTATTACAGTTTATTATCACATGTACACGTTCCATCAAAAAAATTACTGTTTGCAATATTTCATTAACGGATGTGAATATTAAAATGCAGATCTCAACATTTCTTCTTCCATGGTACTAAAATATGTCCTTCAAGATCAAGATGCAGTATTCAAATTTTGGTCTATTTATTCTGTTCAGATTTTTGATATTTATATGACCAGAATTTGACTGCAGAACGAGTATATCAGATGAACAGTATGCCTGGGTTATTCCGCAGCAAACGTATAAAATAACCATCAAAACATTATATCGTTTTTCATCAGGAATGTCAAGAGCCATGTAACTACATCAAGGGGTGTTCAACTATGTCAAGAGGTGTGTAACTTGAACCAAAGCTTCATAGGTATCAATGAGCTCGTGATTGAATATCAAGAGCGATGAAACACATCCGGGTGCCACCCGGATCTCTAGGAAAACATCTCCCTAGGATCTAGATATATATATATATATATATATATATATATATATATATATATATATATATATATATATATATATATACATATATAAATATGTATATATGTATATATATATATATATAATATATATATATATATATATAGATATGTATATATGTATATATGTATATATGTATATATGTATATATGTATATATATATATATATGTATATATGTATATATATATATATATATATATATATATATATATATATATATATAACTTCAAGAGTCTGTAGTATTTTATTAATAAACTATATCAGGGTATAATGCCTTACAATTTGGATTTACTAAAGAATTACTCTTTTCTCTTGTCTGAGCTTTCGCAATTTAATTTATTGCTTCTTCAGGGTTCTAAAATAACAAAAATTTTGTTCCAATCAACAACAAAACAATACAAACTGATCTCGTATTACTGAGAGTTGAGGTTAAAATCAATAAAGTGAAACAGCAGGTTGTTAAATTGCTGGTTTATTTTATTGATTTAAACCTCAACTCGGTAATAAGAGATGCGTATGTTTTGTTTTGTTGTTGATTGAAATAAATTGTTTGTTACTTTAGACCCCTGAAGAAGCAATAAATTAAATTTCGACAAGAGAAAAGAGTAAATCTTTACTCAATACAAATTGTGAGTCATTATTATGCCCTGATATAGTTCATTAATATATATATATATATATATATATATATATATATATATATATATATATATATATATATATCCGATTGTTTAGCAATAATAACAGATAATAGTAAAAAAAATAATCAAACAATATAAAATGAAAGATTAACTAGTATGGACTGCGCGATATCCGAATTTTTTTTTAAAGTTGTACAGAAAAAGTTGGGGACTTCTAAATCTACCGTATGCATAGGAACTATTTTTCTCGAGCCAGAACATTATTCGAGTAGAGTTTATTCTTGAAAAGACCTTTATGTATCATATAACCAAACAGTATTTGTATTATTATCAATACTACTTAGGAAGAAAGAAAATCTAGGACATCCAGCGAATAACCGTTGCTCTTGGTATTTCTATATTGCCAAGAGAATTTGTCTCAGAGAGCAATGAGGTAGTCTCATATGATCTGCCAGAGGAAGTTGTTGAATAATAGCTAGTTTTCAACTTTCCTATCATATGAGTCTAAACCCACACATTTACTTCATTCAATGCAACCAATACAGAAAAGGGTATCCATTTAATCGATGTTCTTTATCTCACACTAAGTTTACAACCGTTGATATATTGGTGGCATGTAACAGACTATTATAAGCACTTGTGGTATTGTTTGACTTTGAAACTCTTGGCTGGAGTGGTTTCTCAAAATATGATGTCTGGGCGCACTGCAATTACAATTCAATCGCAGCTGTTTTCAATAAACCTTCAATATTATTTGTTCTTTCTTCAAACCGCAGTGTTCCAAAAATATAATTGATGAAGACCATTTCATATTTTAAGGCAAAGAAAAAGTGCTCCCTGTCAGAAGAGTATAAAAATACAATCGACGCAGAGTTGCGTATATTAATATTGCCATAAAGCAGTAGCACAGTATGTCTTATTACGTATGGCTCAAATGATGGCAGGATGGATTTTTCTGTGTAACAGAAGAATTTCAAATACTCCTTCTGCTTATAAAGAACCGTTCATTCAATACATTTCCCTTAAGGTCGATCTAATTCCGGATTTGGTATCACGAATTTTGTATTTTTTTTTCCAAATTCAATTAAGTTTGCCGCGTGAAATGACGTTTCTATATCTAAATGGATATGCATATATAATTCACCACAGTAAGCACGAAATACGTTCGTGACAACGCAGTGAACGAATCAATATCCAATGGAATTGATGTCAGTTTTGAAAACAAATGAATTGTTAGCCAAGCGGGAATTTTCCATTTCATTCCTGAAGAATTGGAAAGCGAAACCACAAGCCAAATCGGTTAAATTGAATTGAAATATAGTATAACCGAAATGAGGAGGATTTCATAACAAATTCAGAGGAGTATTTATTGTGACACTAGTTGTACCAGCTGGCTCATTCTTCATTTGAAGGCTGCAGATTAGATCTTTGGATTAGTTGTATTATAATTTATGTAGTTATAAATAATAGTTGTCATTACGAGTAGTATCCTTAGTCGAAGCAGTAAATCAATTCAGAAAAATGTAAGCTATTGTAAACGAATAGAAATACCTTTGAAGTCACGATGGTGTCCAGAGTATGAGGCACTACGAGATATTTGCTTTGAAGACACAAAAATGGACTACCCTTCTTAAGTATATATTTAAACAACAACTACATTGATGAACAAGTGATTTCTGGACAACTAAATAAATCTGAAGGAAAATTGCAATCATGGAGCAAATTGAATTTAGCACTGCAATAAAGTTTTTGACCAAACAGAAACATCCGCTCAGATGTAATGGTGACGAAGAGATTGTTTATGGAATATGGCGGAAAATCAATGATAATCACTACTCTAGATGCTTGAGGCCACTTTTCAAGATCATCACAAATAAATTCAACAACATAGTGCTGGTGCTTGACGTTTAGAACAAAAGACTTACTAAAGACTTATTGCGATAGTTCAAGAATCGGAACCAACAGGAAGATTTGAGAAAGTCACGAATTTAGCGACGAAACGTTAACTGTATAATAAAGTCAGTTTTCTGACTCAAATGGCAAGAATAAATCGAATATATATATATATATATATATATATATATATATATATATATATATATATATATATATATATATATATATATATATATATATATATCTATCTATCTATATATATATAATACAAGCCGAAAAATTGAATCCAGTCTACAGCAAAAACCATATTTTTCAAATTTCTGAAATTTGGTGGGAAGTTAAGTCTGATCATGTAGATTCCCACTAAAACGGGGTTTTTTAAAATTCCGCCGTTAAGGGATTGAAAAAGGGTAAAACGTGTTTTTTGATGTTTCTCGCAAAATAATGGACTTAGCGATCCCGTTCTTCCACTAAAATGTTAAGTAAAATGAACTCTAGAAAGTAGTTTCTCAGTTTTTTGAAATTCCATCTATATATATATATAATACAAGCCGAAAACTTGAATCCAGTCTACAGCAAAAACCATATTTTTTAAATTTTTGAAATTTGGTGGGAAGTTAAGTCTGATCATGTAGATTATCGGGGTTTTTTAAAATTCCGCCGTTAAGGGGTTGAAAAAGGGTAAAACGTGTTTTTTGATGTTTCTCGCAAAATAATGGACTTAGCGATCCCGTTCTTCCACTAAAATGTTAATTAAAATGAACTCTAGAAAGTAGTTTCTCAGTTTTTTGAAATTCCATCATTTAGGGGTGCAAAAGGGGTAAGTCTGTTTTTTTATATTGGTTATTTCCGGCAAAATAATCGACTTAGCGATTTCGTTCTCCCACTACAATGTTCCTTATAATTTTATTAAAAAACCATTTTCTGCATTTTTTGATGTTGTATCATTTAGGGATTGAAAGAGGGTGAAATGTGTTTTTCGTATATTGGCTATTTTTGGCTGATTCTCGCAAAATAATGGACTTAACGATGCCGCTCTTTCACGAAAATGTTAAGTAAAATTAACTCTAGAATGTAGTTTCTCAGTTTTTTCAAATTCCATCATTTAGGGGTGCAAAAGGGGTGAGTCTGTTTTTTTTATATTGGCTATTTCCGGCAAAATAATCGACTTAGCGATTCCGTTCTTCCACTACAATGTTCCTTATAATTTTATTAAAAAACCATTTTCTGCATTTTTTGATGTTGTATCATTTAGGGGTTGAAAGAGGGTGAAATGTGTTTTTCGTATATTGGCTATTTTTGGCTGAATCTCGCAAAATAATGGATTTAGTGATCCCGCTCTTTCACGAAAATATTAAGTAAAATTAACTTTAGAAAGTAGTTTCT
This sequence comes from Cynegetis impunctata, assembly GCA_030704885.1. Classification (NCBI taxonomy): domain Eukaryota; kingdom Metazoa; phylum Arthropoda; class Insecta; order Coleoptera; family Coccinellidae; genus Cynegetis; species Cynegetis impunctata. The sequence continues at coordinate 465,990 of JARQZK010000001.1, forward strand.
CAGTTTTTTGAAATCCCATCATTTAGGGGTGAAAAAGGAGTGAGTCTGTTTTTTTTATTGGCTATTATTTATATTGAAAATTTTAATTTAATACATGTTAACAAATTGGATTTTTATACAAATAAACAAATGATTTGATAAATTTTATCCTTTTTTTAATTGTCTTCACCATGCTCGAAAACCATAAAGCGCCACGAGTACGTGTTTAAAAAAAAATTATTAAAATATTAATTTTCCCAATTACGAATATGAACTATATCTTAATAAATTCATACGTATACATATATGGATACGCGGGCGCAGCCGCGACGGGTCCCGCTAGTATATATAGATATATATATATATATATATATATATATATATATATATATATATATATATATATATATATATATATATATATATATATATATATATATATATATATATATATAGGCAATAATGCGGGAGGTTTTCAGAGATTGTAATTTATTCTGATCATCAGTGAAGCAATATAATTTTTTCTGATCTTATTATATTTTCAGGATGACATATTGATAAATATCTCATTCGATAACCCTGTGAGAAGAATAATTCTTTGATTTCTTGACTGATTTAGGAATAAGATAAAACAGATGAAAATATCGATTGATCTTTGTCAGATGAATCTGCGAAAGGCCAAATGAGAAATTTGTATCGTATTGAAAATTTATCGAAACAAGAGAGTACACATAAGCGGAATAAAGATAGAAAATCAGTTTTATTTGTCGCTTAAATAAAAAAAAACAATAACAAATTAAGGAACAAGTTTACATCATTATATGCTGAAATTAAAATTCAAAAAAATGTTGATTCAAAAATTGAAAAAAGCTAGAGCAAACTGACGTATCGATAATACTGTAAGTAATACTATGAACACATCAAAAAAATAACGGAAATACGCGTATTTGGAAGTTCAAAGCTTCTTAAATAAAAAATTGAATTTCCGCTCACCACAAACTCTGATGGTCTGCAGAAAAAAGAAATAAACGTACAAATAGGTAACACGATTCGTTCCAAAGCAAAATGATTAGTGTAGAACACCAAAGCAACGTATCAGGAAAGCTATTGAGAATTATCCTTCGATAAATTCTCTAAATAGGCAGACAAAAATTGCCTCTTTTCGCTAGTTAAACAAGCTAGCTTCAAAGGGAATAATCAAATAACATTCTCAACAGAGTGTTCAGCTGCGGGTATTAGAAATCGTTCGGAAATTGCACGAAAGAGACGTTATATGAGATAATTTAACGTTAGTAGAGAAATAAATAAATATATAATGCAGGTCCGATCAATAGGTCGCGCAGATTCCTCTGCGAAAGCACCGATTCAATTTGGTAACAACAGGATGGACATTATGTTAACCCTAGGGAAAAAGAGGATCCCTCATTAAAAAATGATAAGCTTCCGAAAGGGCTCACAACATGGGAACGAAGTGCTCTTATTTTCAGATAGAAATACGGCATGTTTACCTGAAGAGACAACTTTGTTTTATTATTGTTATTCATGTGCAAAATGTCCAATACGATGAACTTTTCATAGATGATCCTGACAAAGAAACTTCATCAATTTGGTTGTTCTGCTACTTCTGAACAGTAATTTTATACCAATGAAGGGTGTTTAATACAACGATATATCGATAAACGTGTCTGTGACAATTAAGGTCCCTAGTTTCTTTGAGAAAAATGTAGGTAACTTTTTAATGAACAGCGTTGGATAACACTTGTTGACTTAAACCTGCAGTCGTGAAAAGGACAAGGAATGGTATGGTAACAAGTGAGTATTGATCATCTACAATTTGAAATCACAACTATATATAGGTATAGCAACCATGTTGAGAATATAACATCTTATTCACAAGGGATTTTTAATCGATTTTTTCAAATATTTTCAATGCTCAACTCTTCTGATCTATCTTTATATATATATATATATATATATATATATATATATATATATATATATAATCTTCAGGGAGACCTTTTATTTCTATATTATAATATATAATACTCGAAGTATTTATAAATTTTTCCGAGGTTTATTTCGTTTTTGAAAATAAACAGATGTAATTCTTTTAAAATTATTTATTTTGATGCTTATGATTTTGATTTTTGTGTTCTGATTGTCCTTGAATGGTTAATAAATGTTAAATATAATATCAACGCGCCTAACAGAATTGTTATATTTGAGATTCGGAAAAGAGGTCACAAGAAAAGTGAAATAAGCAAAATATACTATAGCTATATAATTGTAGGTATAATAACTTCATTATTATATCAAAACGTCAATCACACGTGAAATGAACTCTTGAAAACGTTACTCAAAACACGTTCAATGTTATGCTTACTATACACCTCCTAAACTCGCAAACTTCAAATTAGGCGATCATAGCACGCACCTTATTTTAATATTTATTTCAAGCTTTATTTAATACAGTTGATATGCATTTCAAAATTTCTCAGTATGCGATTCACTTAACAGTAAATCAGTGTTGCCCTCCAACACTGTTTGTGAAAGTAGCTACTATTTCTAATGATCGATCGTTGTACGATGCACGTTGATGTCTTAACACATCAACGTGCATCCAAGAACGTGCAACCAATAACGTTGATGTGGATGTAAAAATACCCACGTTTTTGAATGCACACTCCGGATGAACGCCGCGTTGATGTTTTCTGAATCGCTTGAATTTTTGAATGCGCATTCAAATGAACACGTGCATGTCTCAACGTGTGGAGGCGATTCACCGATGTTTGTGCGTTCTTAAAGCAGTGGTTGCGGTTAATCTTTATTTTTATTTCTATTTTTCTTTTCAAGAGTATAAGTACACGCCACTGTCACAAGAGCTAAACATTATTCTTCGAACAAAACTATGGTTTTGTTCGAACGTGTGTACGCAATCTGCTTGCACGTTTTTGGTTGCGCGTTTTTGGATGGCACGTTGGTGTATTAACACATCAAAGTCCATGTGTAGCCCGCTTAAGTCCACTGAGGTTATTTTTTAATGATTGGCGTAACAAGAAAACAAATTATCATTTTTATAACTGGAATTCATTTGTTCATACAAGGTTCTTTCGGGAATGATAAATATCAAAATGCCCTTGGGGGATTGTCATTAATTTGTAGATTGTATTATATATTATGGCCGCACCATAACAAAATTCGTACAGGACATAGAATTTAAAATTAGTTGAGTGTATAAGAAATAACAACGGAAATGACAAAACGTTGATTTGCAAAATAAAAAATTATTATTATAAGTGACAAATCAGCATTATATAACCAATAATAAATGTTATTTGCATAAATGAAAGAACTCGAGCAGCCGAGCTCCATCACTAAGTTCGTATTTTCCCCAGAAAAATTCTTAACCTATTAAGACAATTTTGAAGAGGTTATATATATATATATATATATATATATATATATATATATATATATATATATATATATATATATATATATATATATATATATATATATATATATATATATATATATAGATATATATATATAGGGCTGTAGAAGTGAGCAAAACCTTAGAATCCATACAAAAACATGAAATGTCTGCACTAAAACAGTGGAAGTTGAGAAAATTAGTTGAAACCACTGAACGGTAGTTTACTAACATTAAATCAATTCATATAATTTTAACCCTCTACCTTAATCTGGAGGAGCTGTGGAGGTGCGCAAAACCTCAACAACTACGAAAGAACAAGAAATCTCTAAAATAAAATAGGAGCGGTTAAAGAAATGAAATGAAACAACCAATAGATAATTCCCTCACATTAGGTCAATTCACTTCCACGTAACAAATTTCAAAAAATGCTTGATATTTCAACAATAAAATTGCGGTTGTGTAATAAATCAATTGAGGCACTTTCCTAACGTCAGCTTGATCTTCGTATCAAATTTCAATTCTCTCACTCAAACTTCAGAAGCTGAGGGGATGTGCATGCATGACCTCAAAAGCAACAAAAAAAGAAATCTCTACAGAAAAATAGAAGCAATGAGAGAAGATGGTACAGCCAAAAAGTACTTTCCTCACATCAATTCAATCTACGTACAAATCTTCAACTGTATTACTCAATTCGGAGGGTTATGGAGGTGTAAAAATCATCGAAAACCCGATTTGAACCGGCTGAATTTATTAACATGTTGTTCGTTCACGCACTTACCCACTACGTCCTTTCCCAAAGATTAGAGATGCTAAAATGTGACTGAAGTCACCCAAACATCAATAGCTTTGCTATGCCTCAGAGAGCTCGAGATATCAATTTTCAGTACATTTACTATTTAGTGCGATGGGGGTCGCTGAAGATGTAACAAGATATACCGGAATATATAAATATATATATATATATATATATATATATATATATATATATATATTTATTCATTTGAATTTTTGTTGCCTATGAACTATTTTCAACTTTTTGATAAGTATTAGCAATAACAGGCTTAGTGAATCTCAAAAAAACGATTTCATTAAAAAGTTTACGTTTCGCCACGACATTCGTGGCTTTTTCAAAACTTTTGAAATATTGAAATTTCTTTGACATTTATTGCTTTGAAAAAATTTGCATAGTTAAAAAAAGACTACTATGTTTCATCAAAATTTTTTCGGCTGTGGTCGTTCTCTGTTATTTATTACGTGCTATTCAGTCCAATATTAACATTCAAATCAACAGACTTGACAATTGATATTAGACTAAATAGCACGTAATTAATAACTAAAGACGGCCACAGCTGTAATAAAAAATTGTTTGAAAAAAAGTTAAATAGTACCCTATTCTTTGACTTTTCAAAATCAAAATAATTTGAACCTATTCCGAACATTACGTGGGTACAGGTTTCTGTGGTTTCCCTTACCATCTAATAATAACAGATTTGAATGTTAATATTGGACTGAATATCACGTAATAAATAACAGAGAACGGCCACAGCCGAAAAAATTCTGATGAAACATAGTAGTGTTTTTTAACTATTCAAAGTTTTTCAAATCAATAAATGTCAAAGAAATTTCAATATTTCAAAAGTTTTGAAAAAGCCACGAAAAAGGCGAAACGTAAACTTTTTAATAAAATTTGAGATTCACCATGCCTTGTTATTGCTAATAATTATCAAAAAGTTATATACCTATATGTATATATATATATATATATATATATATATATATATATATATATATATATATATATATATATATATATATATATATATATATATATATATATATATATATATATATATATATATATATATATATATATATATATATATATATATATATATATATATATATATATATATATATATATATATATATATATATATATATAAATAGGAGGTATAAAACAGACTTAAAAACCACTGTCGCCCCACTCCATTGAATATTTATACAGAGCCATCATCTACATTTTTTTGGAAAATACGGCTAATAGAATTACTGATGATTCATACTAGGTCAATTATACAGTAATCAAAGAGATACGAGTTAATGTATTATTCGATCAAGTTCCTCTGAGGTCCGTCAACAATCCATTTTTAATTGATTATATTTTGAGTTCATCATCTCTTATGATGCTCTCTAGAGTTTTTCGCGAGATATTAAATCTCAGAAAAATAAGCCGTTGCTAACTCAGTTGTCGGAATTATTTTGCCATTAAACACTTTATTCAACATATCGCTATTCAGATTTGAAGTTTGATGGAAATCACTGGTATTTTCAGTAGGTACGCTAAATGACCTTCAGGTCATTGCCATGAAGAATAACCATTTTATTGGTCAATACTGCATAAAAGTTATACAATCAGTTAACAAAGGCAAGAGATTACCTACACCTCCAGAATGTTTGGACATTTCCGTTCTGACTGGAGAAACCCACCCATACAAACATGTGCTAAAGGAATAAAATTTACCTCTAGTTTTAAGCCCTGTCATAAATATGTCCATTGCCTATTTCATTTCTTTCAAGTGATATTCTCTGAGGAATGGTTGAGAACGGTTCGTAATGCCGAGTTATTATTTTAAATTTTAGGGAGGTAAGCAATAATTTCCTATTTTATTGTACTCAAATATCGGTTATATATAACAGTATGGGCTATAGATTTATCACAATTTTTTTTGTGGAGGCTAATAATTGGTGGAACTTGTTCAGCACAATAAAACACTGGTTAATAACAAATTCAGAAATATACCTAAAAGAAAAATGGCAGAAACCTTCATTCGAAGAGGTCTTTTTCAAATACTGAACTTCTCGAACAGATGCTTCAAGCAAATTAGTGAGTCGAGAGTTCCATACAAAACTAGTATAAGTATTACGTAACGCAATTTGGGGGGAGGGGGGTCTTGTAAAACGTTACGGTGCGTTACAGGGGCGGGAGGGCGGTTCGAACAACGCGCTACGTGACATTGATTTTTATTGAAATAAAAAACTAGAGAATTTGAATCTCCGAAGCTATTAACTCTTTTCGTTTATTTTTTACGGGGAATCCCCCGATTGTATTGTAAGTCAGTTTTATTTTGTTGTCCCAAGTTGGCAACTCTATCCGTTTATGTTTTATGGGGAATACCTCGACTGTATTATTCGTCATTTATATTTTGTTTCCGTTGCCAGTTTTCATCAAGTGTTTTAAGCACGTAATACACAGGAGCGAAACTACGAACTATCTACCTACATACATACATACGAACATATATATATATATATATATATATATATATTATATACATATGTAGAGAAAGAGAGACTTTTGAAATTGGGTTTTTGATGCGAAGCATGCTGAAATGTCATGAAACGAAAAACTATCTTTGTCCTAGGTCCAACTTTGCTAATCGCACCTATTTCAATAAGCAGGTTTTCAAAGTGAAAACCAGCTAATAAGCGAAAATTGAATAATGCATGAGAAAAATAATGGTGGATGAAGTTAGCTAAAAATGTATGCAACGACAGGGCTAAGTCAGGAAAACAGCATAATTAAATGTAAGATTAGTAGTAAAAGTTTATTAGGACAAATTTGAGCCCTTTTCAACATATCACATTATGTATGATTGTTTATTAAATAAAAATCTCTTGTTTTGTTTATTATTAACGAAAACACGATTAAAACAATAAAAACGGTATTTTAGCAACTTTCCGGTACTTTGCGCAACATATTTGTGACTTTTAGGTAAAAATGGTCACTTGGGTGTTACGTAACGTTTATAGAGGGGGATGAGGGGTTCATGAAAACGTTACGGAGCGTTACATACGGGGGAGGGAGGGTCAAAAATCTTCAAAAATTGCGTTACGTAATACTTGAACGGCCCCATTATACCTCATTTTCGGTAATCATTATTTCACGAAGTGATTTGAGAATTTGTTCTTTGTGTATACATATATACGTATAAATGCATTTGTATACTAGATAAATATTTTCACCAAAATATTTCAATATGAAATCTGGAGAAAATTTCAAAAACAAATCGATTTTCAATTTGAGGAGAACGTCGATTTATATAATTATTCATTTTGTAGTTGCTAACCCTTGCTAATGAACATGTAGGTATCAACTTCGAAACTTCTAATGGCACTATAGGGCATGTGATTCATTTTTTGATTTTAATAAACAGTTGTAGAAAACTCGTAAATTTTTTTACGAATTCAGAGTCAGATTCAAAAGAGCTTTCACACGATCTCATCCTCTATATTGTCATTTGACATTGCAATGTTGATACCTAAGGAATCTATCTAATAAGTAGTAGCATAATTCGATGTGTCCCTCTTATTGAAAATCGACGTGTTTTTTAAATTTGTTCTTAATTTTATATTCAACGAAATATACAAATCGAAAGGGGTTTGAACCCGTGACCTCCTGAATAATAGACAGCGTAACTAAAAGAACTTGGTTAACTAGATCGGTTTTCCCTGAGCGACACCATTGCATATGTCACATCGCCACTAGTCGGAACAAAGGAGCCATGCATTCAATTCAGGCAAAAAATACTAGTATGACTTTACACTAGAGGGTGGCTATCATTTTGAGGGCAAGAGTAAGTTAGCTACATCATAAGTAACATTACTAATACGATGTAGCGAAAGGTCCAAATTATTCCGCTATAGAGGTAAATTGATATAAATGAAAATTGGCAATGTATGAATATATAAATATACATATACACATTTACCCATTCGGAAATATTTTTCCACGAATAATCGGCAGGTGGTACTTTCTTAAATATAGGCCAGGGGGCGTTCAAGTATTACGTAACGCAATTTTTGAAGATTTTTGACCCTCCCTCCCCCCTATGTAACGCGCCGTAACGTTTTCATGAACCCTCCCTCCCCCTCCCTAAACGTTACGTAACACCCAAATGACCATTTTTATTTTAAAGTCACAAATATGTTGCGCAAAGTACATGAAAGTCCCTAAAAAACCTACCTATGTTATTGTTTAAATGGCGTTTTTGTTAATAATAAACAAAACAAGAGTATTCTCACTCGCAATACATGCTTATATTTTTTATTTTATTGTTTTTTAATAAATAATCATACATAATGTAAAATATTGAAATGGGCTCAAATTCGTCCTAATAAACTTCTATTGCTAATCTTCATTTAATTATGCCGTTTTCGTGACGTGGCTCTGTCCCTACATACATTTTTAGCTTCAGCCACCATTATTTTTCTCAAGCATTATTAGATTTCAGCTTATTAGCAGATTTTCACTTTGGGAACCTGCTTATTAAAATCGGTGCGATTAGCAAAGTTGGACCTAGGACCAAGATATTTTTTCGTTTCATGACTTTTTATGATTGTACTGATGGTCAAAAGAAATCGCACGGCATCTGCTTGAGGAGGCGACAGATCAACGGGCAACCTCACAAGAAGTAGTGAAAACTTGCATGATTCTTTGTTTAGATGACTAGGTACCGAGAGCTTGCTTGAGGTATAAAGGATTTGGCATCGGCAGGTTGGCGGCAAGAAAGTATTATTCGGAAAGAATGATTTCAATGCACTCCTCAAGATGGAACAGCAGGATTTGTAAGCGCATTTAATTACTTGCAAAAAATATTTCGAGTCACTGACGTGAGCGCTATACCATTTTTAGTTTTTCTTCAGCCATTTTTTAAATTTCGTTGGCAGTTTATGGCACACTTGGCACACAAGTCAGCATGAGAGCTTTTCTAGGGCGAAAACAGCTGATGATGCAAATCTCCCTCTTTTGAGAACATTACAGTACGAACTCACTTCTACAACACTGGCTACAGCAATGTGCTTCTGTGTATTACGTGTTTAAAACACTAAACCAAAACTGACAACGGGAACAAAAAAAATTACGACGAATACAGTCGAGGTATCCCATAAAACATGAACGGATAGGGTTGCCAACTTGGGAGAACAGAATAAAACTGACGGATACAATCGAGGGATTCCTCGTAAAACATGAATGAAAAGGGTTCCCAATGTTACGTAACGCGTTGTTCGAAGCCCCCCTCCCGGCCATGTAACGCATCGTAACGTTTTGCAAGACCCCCCACCCCCCAAATTGCGTTACGTAATACTTGAACGCTCCCCCAGTCAGTTGAGATAATCAATTGACAATAATTCCAAAAGTTTTCAAACTTTAGTGTAGGGTCGGGAAAGAGATAAAAACAAACTATGAAATTTTGCAACCTTTTCCGAATTCCGGAACATTGTTCAAAATGCAATAACATTGAATTTTGCTGTATGCTTGTGAAAAAAATTCCAAAAATCCTGCAAACTTGGAGTCGTGTGGAATATATCATTTCATAACACGTATCAAATTTGCAACCAATTTAAGGGTGCAGAACATTTTTTTCATTCAAAATTAAAGTTTTTCTTTGATAAACTGACCTAAAAAACTCCAAAAGTACTGCACTCTTGATAGATACTTCGGAAAAATATACCGAACAGTTGTATAAATTTGCAACCTTTTACGTTGACCGGAACATGTTTATTTAAAAATTTTTCAATTCGTGGTCTTTTTTTCGGGCAAGATGGTCTTGAAATAATTACAAAAGTTTTGAAACTTGGTTGCTAATTCAGAAAATATCTATTCTGATGCATTTGCAAATTTGCAACCTTGTACGAAGTCTGAAACATTATGCAATTTGCAAAAATATGATTTTAGGATTTGTTTATTTTTGCAAATTGCATAAAGTTAAGGACCGCGTACAAGGTTGCAAATTTGCAAATGCATCAGAATAGATCTTTTATAAATTTGCAACCAAGTTTCAAAACTTTTGTAATTACTTCGAGACCATCTTGCCCGAAAAAAATTACCACGATTTAAAAAAATTATAAATAAACATGTTATACAACTGTTCGTTATATTTTTCAGAAGTATCCAGAGGATGTCCCGCATAATTTGTCCAGAGGACATCCCATCTGGAATATCTATAGGATATCCCATTCATGTCCCTGGAATTTTCGATATCCACTCACATATATAATGAGAATCATCGAAACTCGTCGAAATGTTGAAAGTGTTTTTCTCCTGGAAAATAATTATGAAGAAAACTGAAATATATCTTATACATTTCTGGGAAGTGACCATTTCACAAGTAGAAAATTATTCCTTTTGGCAACATTGTTTGAATTATTTGGTGTTCTGTCAACAATGTAAATTAACCTCATAATAAACCTAATGCGCAGGTTTGTTTTCTTTGTTAGAAGATCAACGGCATTCTGCATTCTTATTGTTTGTGATTGGTCATTTTCGTGAGGATTTGAAGGATTTTATCAGTTGATATAAGCTGCAGTTATATAAGGTGTAGTTGAACAATTGAAAACATTGAATTTAAGGTTGGTATAATATTAAAATATTGAATGTACTCTTTTGAATCAAATAATTGATGCAATAATATATGGTTAACCCATTCTGAATATTATGTTTATAGTTTATTCATTAAGGGCCAAGGAGAGAAGCCACAGAGAAAAGGATGATGCAATAATGCCTGCAACAAAATGCACCGTCACCCTAAAATATATATGTATAATTTTAAACTGATTAAATTATCTAGTTTCTTTCATTTATTTATCATATGAATTTAGATTTAGAATGAGTTTTTGTTTGTAGTTTTTAAAATTTTTTTCTATTCTTTTGTTGATTTATCATATATATATATATATATATATTTATATATATATATATATATATATATATATATATATATATATATATATATATATATATATAGATAGGATGAGTTTTTGTTTGTCGTTTTCTGTAATTATCATATTTTAACACAATATTACATTCTTTCATGAATTAAACTTGTTTTAGATTTAGAATGAGTTTTTGTTTGTAGTTTTTTAAATTTTTTTCTATTCTTTTGTTGATTTATCATATATATATATATATATATATATATATATATATATATATATATATATATAGGATGAGTTTTTGTTTGTCGTTTTCTGTAATTATCATATTTTAACACAATATTACATTCTTTTATGAATTAAACTTGTTTTATGTTGAGAATCTTTTTTCTCCAAATTTTCCATAAAATTCTTCAAATTATATGAATCAAGGAAATAGAAATGCCAGGACGTCCAGGGGATGTAATTCATATGTATCTTCGGGATATCCCTGGGACATACCAGAAGGACATCCCATGGGTGTCCTTTTCGGTGGAAAGTATATGTCCCTGGGACGTCCCTAGTAGGTACCATGTTCCGACAAAGGATATCCCAGGGACGTCCTAGTAGCAAATGAAGGACGTCTCTGGGATGTACAGGGGATGTACTTGTGTCGTTAGGGCAAAATTCAATGTTATTGCAATTTTAACAATGTTCCGGACTTCAGAAAAGGTTACAAAATGAGATTTGTTCCTTTCTCTATGTAGCATTCACTTGACCAAAGTTTGAAAATTTTTAGAATTATTGTTAAATTTTCGATTTTCAATGTCTTAACTGACTGGCCTAATAAAGCAACTATCATTTAAAAATATTCAACGGTGAACATCGCAAATGTGCGATGGTCTTTTGCAATGAAGGATTTCGATTGTTTTGTTTCTCCACCTCCAAGTCTGTCCAACCATGAATTGTCTACGCTGTTCTGATGAGGAACAAAAAGTCCAAAACAGCTGCTTCCGTATGGAGGTTGTGACCTTGAGAATGCCTGATTTACAGATGATTCGATCTTGAGAAAACATCAATAAGCTTGAGGTTTCGAATATATTTGATTATTCGTCAAGAGTCCTAGCGAGTCTTACAAGACGTGACGGGTTTCTCACAGGTGAATAATTCTTTGAGTCAAATGAAACTATCTATCCTTTTTTACAAATAGATGCAACCCAATTTTTTACATTATATACAATTATACAAAAAATTCGATATTGTGTGACGCTAGATTCTAAAACGAATATCCACTGATCTTAACATAAAAGTTAATTGGGGTCCAAAGCCTCTACTCTATTAAAGTAATCGGAAAGTAATCACATTTTTGAATTCTACACTAATAGTTGCTCAAGTCTTTACGGAACATTTCAATTTTCGACTCAATGTGCTCCCCGAAAGAGTGTACTAAAAGAGTTCTTAACCTTCTAGTAGGTACACGGGTGAAAAAAAGTTGCGCCAGTAGACGGGTCGGGTCTCTCAGACCCTAAGTCAATATATTTTTTTTATAAAAAATTTCTTTTCTCTAGTTTCATTTATGTTTTATTTTGAGGTATTGAAGAGTTTTCTTTAACTTAAATAATAAGAAAGCCAATTTTCTCATTTTTTTATATTTTTTATAATTCAAATTAAAACTTGTTCTTTTTTTAACATTAGTATCAAGAACAATAAAAAAATGCCTGAATGAACAATCTCGATGTTAGGATTCTTTAAACAAGAGGTCCTATAAACTTTATCAACTAAAATAAGACAACTACCTAGTTCATCAACAGGAATAAAAAAGTTCATATGAAATATCTACTACTTTTGCTCACTACATTCGGAACAAAAAATCACAACGTGCTCGAAAAATAAGAAACTATTACATTCTTTACAGTAATATTTTGTTTTACGATCTTTACAATATTTCTTATTCTAAAATTTCTACGAATTCGGGATTTAAAATTTCTACGAAGTCGGGATCGGCATCTATCTACTTCGACATCGGTTTCAACTTCCCCGAACAATTTACCAAGTCTATTTATTTCAACTTCATAAGGATCCATAATAAAACAAAATATAAAGTGTGCTTGTCCAGAAAATTACAATAAAGACAACTAAAAAATAACTCGAATATTCCCCGAATACTTACACCAACGCACGGGTCGAGTCTGACAAGACGTTTCTCGTGATCTATCATGCCCTAAGTAATGAACTTGACTGAAAACCATACTAATCGTTAGGGAAGGAGCCTAAGCCTACCGAAAGGTACAGCGGGGCTCCTCACCCAATTCAATGACATCAGAAAATAACGCCATAAAAACAAAACGCCCGGTCTGTTAGACCCAACCCGTGCACTGAAAGGGTAATAGTCAGATCCTTCTAAGCAGTGTTGCCAACTACACATTTCAAAAAGTCGTTAATGGGCGTTTGAAAAGTCGCTAGATGTCGCTAGCTATGGACAATCAAAAGTCGCTAGAAGTCGCTAAATATCAGATGATCCCAGTAGACGAGAGCAATTTTTTCAAGTACCTTTAATTCTATAGTGTTTTACACAGAAATGGGACACAGTTTTTTGATCTATTGAAATAAAAGAAAATAAGTTGATTTACTCACAAAGAATAAGAATATTGTAATCGGTATAAAACTAAAAAATCGAGAAATTGATACCAAAAATAAAATAATACGTGAAATATTATTTATTGCCGCCAATTGAAAAAATGATTATTTCACAAATAAATGTCTAAAACATAATACTAAAGATGATGAAAAACTTTCTTCATTCATCATCAGATTATCGCTAATAATCTGAAATGGTTAATGTAGCCGTTTTGGAACTGGAATTAATACGTGAAGTTGATGGCTGAGGCTGCGATGTACGTTTGCCAAATGAATTGGTCCCAATTTTCTTTGGTTAATCATAGAGCAGCTTTTATTGGTTCTACTTAAAGATATTTAATCATTAAAATAGAGTTTAATGACTGCAGACTGAATATCCTTTCTCGAATGTGGTACGAAAATACTTTTTTATTTAAACTCTAAAAGTCGTTAGAATTGTCGCTAGATTTTTTTTGTCGCTAGATACTTAATTTAAGCCGTTGAAGACAATGAAATGTCGCTAGATCTAGCGACAAAGTCGCTAAATTGGCAACACTGCCTAAGACCTCAACAAATGCAACGACGGATTTGTCTAATTTCTACGATTGTAGGACTGTGACTGTGAGTTGGAAACCCGCTCTCAGATTCTGAAATCATGGCTCAGATAAAATCTCAACTCCTGCCACTGTTTCGACAAGTCAGCTTTTTATCCAATATACGTGTAACTTCATACATTTTACAAAAGCAAATTATATTCTGCAGTGACAGCAATGCTTTTTTTCAGTATCAAGTGTAGATATATTTATCACTTCGCATGAATGAACAAACATATTAAATGAACTCCATTCTGCTCATAGAAAATTCTTGGTTTTATCGCTGGCACAATATAAGATACGTTTAGATAACACAATCTGTTGAATTAATGGAACTCAAATTATTCATATTAACGAATGGCCTAAACGAAACTACAAAATTCAGAAGTATTCTTTTGCTCGCAACGTTTCGACGTAATTTTAATTCCGTGATAGAAACGAGGCTATAAAATGTCTGTATATTAAACCTCATTGAAAGGTAATAAAACACTTGAAGATGAAAAATTTCATGACAGATTCGTTGAAAGACTAATTGCATGATGAAAGTTTCAATCACCTTCGTCTTTTTCAGATGTTAATCGCCTCATCAAAGAACTTCATAAAAATGGGCGTCATTCAGTTATTATTTCAAATATAGGTTGAAACTTCTTACTTACCAGCGTTTCATTATGTATATATATATATATATATATATATATATATATATATATATATATATATATATATATATATATATTAGTTTTTTCTGGATTCAAGTGTTGCTCCATGAGAAGCATTCATTTCAAAAGAACTTCATATTTCAAATCATGAAAAACATACTTGTTGTCAATGGTCAATTCCATACATTAGATAAAGTGAACAAGGAAAATTCTTAAATAATTTAAAAATTTATAAAAAATTCCAAGGGAGCTGTTTATACGTATTCCGCAACGCAAAATCTGCATTCACAATCGAACGGTGAATTATAGAAATTGTCAAGTCACCCCGACTCAAAATCTGCATACAGCTGTTTCGATCAAGGAAAGAATTTTCCTTGTTCACTTTATATACCTTAATATTTTCCACTTCCTACGTACGTTCAACATAACAACTTATTATCTTTTTAAAAAAAAATACGTTTCTCTATAATAATAGTACATCCTTGCTATTTCAGTAATTGTTGGGGTCACTAGAAATTTCGTGTCATTATTTGAAAGATATTGAAATTTTAGAAATGTATTTTCGAATATTTTTCTGTAGGTACTAACACAATTTAAAATCTCCTACCTAAACACTGTCGCCTGATTATTAACTATTTTTCACATGTTTTTATTTTAGAGATTTCTATTGTCCTCGCATACTTCGTAGTATGGCTATACTGACGAAATATTACAAATTAAATAATTTTTAAAGTCTTAAAATATTAATTATTGTACCCATTCACACAAAAAACTGAAAGGACCCCGCACGGAAACCCATATAAAATGGTTCTCGTTGGAATTTCTCAATTTTTTTATATATTTTTATATCCTTTGTTATCACCAACATGTGAAAGTTTTAAACAGTTTCTATGTCTAGTTTCGATTTTATGAATTTTTGAAATATTGCGATTAAGCCAATTGCGATAATTGTTTAAAAGAATTTTTCCGTGTGCAATTAATTTATTATAATATTTTTGAGAAAAATTATATGAACAGTTTCCAGAGAATATATATATTTTATCATTTTCCCAACAATTTCAGATCAGTACCTACAGGGTGGCTCTGAAATAATCACAGAGTTGGTCAAAAATTAAATTTCATAACATTTTTAAAAATATTTTCTTAAAAGTTTTATTGGTATTATATCAAACTCTTTTGAGGAAACTTATCTAAGTACTGAAGGTATCTAGTTCTGGCAGTAAAAGGCCATTTTCGTCCAAATATCGTGAGCAAACACGCACTATTTCCGGAACATAAATATTGCTTTTTATAAAAATGACAGTAATAAAGTTTGTTGAAACTCTCCCTGAATGATTTTGTTCATTGCAAATTACACAGGACGCATTCGCTGATTGCTTTAAAATATTCAGTTTTAAACATTCCGAATCCGTTTGTACCATTTCAATTTCTTCATTAAGAGATCTTGAACAATTCAAACAAACTCGAGAATTGTTGTTAAACTCCAAGGCAGGGTGGTTTAAGTTTTCTCTTCTTAAAATAGCTATTTGCCTCTTGTGTTCATTGATTTCAGTATTCACCAATCTTGTTGTAAATCTTACTTCACATAAAACATTACACACATAACAATTGACACGGTTATTATTATTATTAAATGGCATTTTTTTAATACGAAGGTAGAACTAAATAATAATTAATGATTAAAAATTGCTTACGCTGAATTAAAAACTAAACAAAGGTACAATTTGGTTGACATTTTTTCATGAACAATCGCCATATTTATTGTTGTCGTTGGCAACGCTGAGCCAACCAATACTTTTCTTAGCTGGTATGTGGTGAAAAATCTAGGAAGTCGATTTTCGCTAGTTTTGTAACTGTCATGTTGAGCTGTTTTGCTTACCTATGTAGGTCGGATCAAAATACAATTTTATGGTTTATATTTAGGTGGATGATGAATAAAGTAGCGTCTTTAATATTTAGATTTTCTCAAAAACGTTTAATATAATACCAATAAAAATTTAAGAAATACTGTTATATAAATTAATTTTTGACATACTTTGTAACTATTTTAGAGTCGCCCTGAAGGAAAAAGAATCATTTCTGATCTGCAATTGTTAAAAAAAGAATGAAAAATATATATTATTCGTGAAATATCTACTGTTGGTCCCAAAGTTATAATAACAAAAATTATTTCACACTAACAAAGTTTTTAAAGCATTATCACATTTGGCTTAATCGCAACATTTCAAAAATCCATAAAACCGAAACTAGACATAGAAACTGTTCAAAACCTTCACATTTTATTGATAACAAAGGATATAAAAACATATAAAAAAATGAAGAAATTCCAACGAGAACCATTTTATATGGGTTCCCGTGCGGGGTCCTTTTAACTCAGGAGTTCCATGTTAAATCAACATACTTTGAATTAAAATTTGACCTCAACATTTTAGTGAAGCTAAGAAAAATACTAAATTTCAATGTTTTATCTCAAACCGTTTCCAAAATATCGACCAAAAACCGAAAACGTTCTTTTTTTAAATTGCCCTAGGAGCTGTCCTAGTTGAGCGAGGGAGCTGGAAGAGTTTTGCAGCATTCTTAATGCTCTTTCCAATGATAGTTACCATGTCATACGTTATAAGAAAAAACTTTTTATCAAAATGCAAATTCATATTTTGACTTAATATTTTTCCAAAAAGTACATAATTTAATATTTTCTAAATAATTCTACAAACAATTGGTACTATTGTCAATCACCTGGCCAAATATAGAAGTGGGGTGGTAATGGCTTCATTGTTAAAAAAAATATTTAATTGGCACTTGCCTTTGTTTAATAGGTCGTTTTGACCAAATTATAATACCTATCTACCTTCAGGAATTATATTATTTCAAAAAAATCGGCATTTGATATCATTAATCATTAATATTTATAGATCATTATTCACCAGGCAAAATTGAAATATCCGGGAAGGTGATAGGTTCTTTGCTGAGAGGAATTAATGACATGATGCTCGTTTCATAAATAGCTAGCCTGCATAGCTGAATGTAACAGAATAGGCATTAATAATAATTTTTGAACAACTACATACATTTTTCTTAGTCTGAGCAACTAAAATGAGTATTCTAAATTTCACCGAAATCTAAAATGTTAAAGAAAATTGGTTGTTAACATGTTTGAGAAATGAAACTCTGAGTTTAACGATTTTCACATATGATAAAACAGCAACAGTTGCACAACGCGTTTCGCTGACACTACACCTTCTTCAGGTACGAATTTCAAAACTAAAACTAAAATTTCTAATGCAAGGCTTAAATTATAAATTTGGGAAATCCATTCTAGGATTCTACAAACTACCTTCATTCATTGAAAAGGTTAAGAACAGGGACAGCTTTTCACATCCAATTGGTTGTTAAGTAACTTCTGGGAATTTTTATGCCTATTAATTTCTAAAATTTCCATAAGATTTAATTTTGAACCTCTTGTTCCGAGATGTAGAATTTCGAAATCCGAATTGATGTCATGTTTCTCTTTTATTAAATGTCTAGCATATATTGAATCTTCGTTATGATTTATATAACTTCGTCTGTGTTCAGTAATCCTTTTTTTGAAATTTCTATGTGTCCAACCTACATCTATTTTATTGCAATTTCCTCATTTAAGTTTATAAACTCCCGATTCGCTGAGCTTATCTATTTTTGACTTGTTGTTTCTTATGTATTTTCCTAGACTATTTCTTGTTCCGAATGCTAAATTGAAATCTAGATTCGAGAAAAAGGATTGTAATTTGTTGGAAGCTTTGCCGAAATAAGTTAAACTACTTGTGAAATTGCCATTTTAAGATTTTTCTTCCTCATTATTTTGTCTATTATATTTGGATCATACCCATTATTGGCTGCTATCTGCTTGACTATATTAAGTTCTATGTTGAAATTTTCTTGAGAAAGTGGTATATTGAAGAGTCGATGTATCACACTATTCAAATGTTAAAATTGGTAGTGTTGAATTGATATGGAATGACCTTTTGAGCTAATCAAAATATGTGTAATCCGTTTAAAAATTTCTACTCAGAATACTTTTTCATGACTCAAGTCTTTTGACATTATGCTCTTATGCAGATACATGAGAAAGTCACACAAGGACATGCGTTAAACAGAGTCATGATAATAGGGTATTCCCAAGTATCAAAAAACCAATTCCAAATGTATTATATAGTAGTAAAACTTATTATAAAAATTGAAATACTCAGGAAAATATTGAAAATTATGAAAACATATAACTTTAGTCCAAAAATAATTGCTATTTGAAATTTTGCCTTTTGATCAGGACTATAAAACATATGACTGTAAGAATGTTACATTATTGTTTTCAAAAGAAAATCAACAGTTCTTACAATTCTAGTTGGAAACTAGAGAAATAGATAAATTTTCTTTGGAATTGCTTACACTTCACCTACAAACATAATGAAGAATACATAGGAAATATAAGATGGCAAAAATTAATACATGTTGAAAATATGGAAACACAATGAAAGTCAAAAACACAAGTAACGAGCAGAATATATGACGTATTGTTAAAATTTTTGCACAGACGAACTCATGACGTGTCTAGAGCAGGTTGTCGCGTCTTGAGTCATCATGCAAATTTTTTTTAACAAAAACGATTCCGCCTAAATTATCACAAATACAAGAAACACAGGGGCGTCTCGAGGCAAATCACGGGCACTTAATATAATATTCAAAAAACTATATACTTCAAAATCAGCAGCAAAGAAACGAAGTAAATGCGAAACATTCCGGAATCTGCGCTTGTGATTAAAAAAAATCAATTAACAAAGCACTGTGACTATCTGGTAACTTATTCCTTCTATAAATTCAATAGGTAATTATCTAATTGCTCACCTTCTGAATCGTCTATACGAAGTGACAAATAAAGTTCGACAAGATTAAAAATATTCACAATCGAAACTTCTATGACATTTCACTACTCGTAACTATTTTATGCTTGATATATGGAAAATATATATGAAATAGGTTTAGATCTTCCAGAAATGTATACGGAACCAGTGAAATGATGATAATGAACTTTTCGCTTATAAATGAAACTTATTAGAAAAATTTTGACGTCCTCCCAAATTTGAAGATATAGAAAATAGAACATTTTTTTGGGATTATTACATCCCATCCTGCTGAAACACGTGTTGCTCACAGTTTAAAAAACTTACCTGCTTTATTTGCAGGAGCGTTGTGATTTAAAGCAATCTTAGTATCAATCTTAGCCATGGGAGGACCAGGAGTCGACATAGTGATCGCTGTTGGGGTTGGCATCATCAAAGTTGACATCGTTAACATAGTTTCTTCGGCTGTTCG
This sequence comes from Cynegetis impunctata, assembly GCA_030704885.1. NCBI lineage: Eukaryota > Metazoa > Arthropoda > Insecta > Coleoptera > Coccinellidae > Cynegetis > Cynegetis impunctata. The sequence goes on from JARQZK010000001.1 coordinate 486,311, forward strand.
AAAGTCACTAGGTCACTATTAACTGAGGAGGAACATGTGCGTTAGCGCGTGTTTCACTGGAAGGCGCGCAGGCCGAAACTAGACTGATAACGTGCGCTTTTGATTCACATAACGCGGCAGAGGGCGCAGGACTTATACACTCTACCGTCTAAGGGCTCGGACTGCCGCAACATAAGCTGGGGGAAATTGTTGGGGGAGCGTATCGTTTTTCGCTCACCTGAATTCTGCGCCAGAAAGCATCGCGCACGGGCTCTGACACAACAGAGGAAATTTCGAGTTTGAATCTTTTCATCGGTACTTTCAAAATTTTAGAAGACTTCACAATTAAACCAGGAAGACTGCTATTATGTTTACAGCTATTGTTTTCGAAATTTCGTAGTACAACAACGTAAAACAGACAAATTCTGTGAGTTATATTTCAACACAAACATGCTACCAAAAGAGCACCATTATTATGTTTCTTCATGAAATGCATGTCTTTCTCAAAACTTTTCATTATTAAAAATTTCAATGATCAAAAGTTTTGAGGAACGTTAAATATTCAATAAAGTCGTTTTTCTAGTTCAAATGGCGTGTCCAAAAAGCACAAGGATGTGTGAATGTATGTATGTATATATATATATATATATATATATATATATATATATATATATATATATATATGTGTGTGTGTGTGTGAATATATATGAGCTTTAATGAGCTCCACATGAATATTGTCAAATATTTCCACAAAATTTTTGAAAAAGTCTCGAATTTTTTGACTGAATTTCAACAATATTCCTAGAAAGTTCATTCATCTCCATCGAACGCCTATTTATGTAGAAAAAAAATCAATGAATAAACATTTATCCTACAGAGACACAAAATTCCTCGAATAAAAAAAACAATATATATATATATATATATATATTTATATATATATATATATATATATATATATTTGTCTGTATGTGGGTATATATACTTGAGTATACCAGTTTTAATCTACAGTGAAAACAAAACGAATGGAATTTACATGCTATTGAAGTTTGAAGTAAATAAAAATAATAACAAAATGTTCTATGAATTGTTAGATACCTATTTCAAAAACAGCTGTACCACAAAAACAAAGTTATTCACCATATTATATTATACTATCAATACCTGTGCAACCTAACAAGACACCTTCGATAGGCCTGGAACGAAGACGGTAAAATCCCAAGATAAACAAATCATAAATATTTTGAACAATACTGCAAATGCCCATGAACTATTTTGCTCAGCACAGAAGGGGGTAATCCTCCAAATCACCTGCGTAGATTTTTCATGACAGAATAATATTGTTCGCTGAAACTTCTCTAAAGGCATATGACATTTGATCAACAAAGGTTTCAACTAACACTTATCTTGAAGAGAATAAGATATATATATATATATATATATATATATATATATATATATATATATATATATATATATATATATATATATAGTCTTTTCTGCGAGAGTTGGTGTGCACGTCATCAATTGTATATGACGTCGATCGTTAACACTGTTGCCAGACGTAATGAATAATCTTAAATCTAATTCCCTAACCCTTTTTCAACAAAAATGAGATATCTTGCATGTTTGACATGACGGGCCTTTTTAGCGGTAAATTCGAGTTAACCATTATTCCCTACCAGAAGTGTTACTCTATTTATTCTATTTTACGATGAAAGCACTACTATACCTTACTTGTTGCGAGTGCTGAAAGTGGGACAAGGAAGTAAATAGAAATAATACCAATATATGCTGTTAAAGAACGTGTATTGAATAACCTGACGCTAGCCAAATAGTTATTCCGAGTAGGCAAGAAACCCTCCGATTTATTGAAACTGTTGAATAAGGACCAGAATGCAAAATGATATTTTAGTTTGAGGGGATATGACAAAATAATTCTTAGAAATATAATCGTAGAGAGACCAATAAAAACAAGATAAATAATAATTATAAAATAAATAGAGGCAGTTGATTCTCATTGTCTACTCATCAGCAGAATATTCTGATGACGAACTATCATTCAAACTAAAAATTACTGGAGGGGGCAATATTGGAAGAGTCCAACTGCTTCTCTCTATTCCACCACTCTGAAATTATTTTTTCTGTAGCTAGTTGGTCAGCTAAATAAACATTTTTTGGTTGGTTCCTGCAAATAAATTGAACGTTGAGCTTTTAAGGTTTTGAACAGTTTTAATTATGTATTGGCACGAAAGTTTAATATACTCAACCAACTGTAGCAATTGAGGTTTTAAAAAGTGTTCTTCATAATAAATGGTATTATTTGTGACCCATGTTTTGATTTCCTCCTTTTTCCAGTAAGTTTTAGGAATTTGTTTGCAAATTGTGCTATGATAACTAGCATTATCCATTATTATTAGGGAAGGGTTCTCAAGTTTTTGAAGTAGTTGGAATTCAAACCATTTTCGGAAATTATCTTCATTCATCTCACCATGATAATCTGGATTATCAGATTCCAGAAAATATGAGAAGAGCCTCTGGTATCCAACCTCTAGAAGTGCATGCACGTAATATTATATATCTGCAAAATAATAATAATTTCATAGAATTTTGTTGGACACATTTTCTAGAATTAGTGTCTAATGATCGGAGGTGGGATTTCAGTTTACAACAAAAGTCAATTTGAACATCAATTTCGGTAAACACCTTACCAAAACTTTCCTTCTCAACTCTTCTTAGCTGGATGCCATAAGTAGTCAAAAACAATCAACATATGAAAACCCAAGTATTGGCAATAATCAAACTATTTATGAAAAGTACGGAAACCCAAAACTGAACATTCACTCCGGCATTATTCACAATAAATGTAGCTCACCTTTCTTACAGCATGAAGCATTAAAAGTGGTCCATTATTGTCCCGTTCTTGTTCAAAATACTCGATCAAAGATTTGACCAAGCATTTTGATTTTTTGTTTAAACTGGAATCCATATTCGTCGATCGATAAATCAAACTTATACTTACAAAATCTTCGAAGAACTAGGTTATCTCGGCGACTGTCAACAAACGTGTAATGCCGATTGACGGCGCGTTGGTCGAAAGGGTCCGACAACATTGCAAATTTTAAAATAAAATGATAACTTAACAACTATTCAACTTATTTTCACTACTCGGAATGTAAATTTTTCTTGAGAGATACATACGATTTCATATGTTAACAGAATATTTGTCGAAATGGATGATCCGGTCACTAACACCATATAACTACTTTTTCAGAAAAATACGACAGATATGAATTTTGACAATTTCGAATTTCATTCATTTGGGTAGGCAGCATTGGGTTGTTATTTGCGCATGACTGTGACATGCATGCCAACGCTCGCTGGACAGACTATATATATATATATATATATATATATATATATATATATATATATATATATGTATATATATATATATATATATATATATATATATATTATATATATATATATAATATATATAGTATATATATATATATATATTATATATATATATACTGTTTTCAAAGAAGGAAACAGATTTGTGTGTTTATATTGAATACCTCAGTCTGGAAAAATATGATTCATTGGTCATTATTGTTTAGAATATTTAAATGAAGTTGGTCTTTTTTAGTAAAGGGTAGTTAACTAAGTAGATACTAAATACGTTGGATTATTTGCGTTTGAATTTGCAGGATGAAGTAGTGTGAATGGATTCATGTTGTGTGAAAAACTTCATGTGTATATATGATACAAATTCTTCATCAAATCATAACAAGCAACGAGCGACAGTTCTAGCTGAATAATTCAATAAAACGATTTTTGTCATTTTCATAGAGACTATGTTCTACTCTGGATAAACTGTTTTTGACTTGTCAATCTTTGATAGTTTCGAAGTCTCAGAGATATTTTGACAAAATTACAAATCCCGTAACGAAGTACATACATAAATATATATATATATATATATATATATATATATATATATATATATATATATATATATATATATATATAAATAACTAAGCAGAAATTAAATGTCCAACTGCAGAGGAACAACTGAAACCAATAGATTTGATATAAAACATATAAGTATAATAATGGGTAAAAATACATAACTTTACATTCAGGTTGATACAATAGTAATATTAGAGTTCAACTGCTTCAGCGGCTTGCTGTGGACACATTTAAGAACGGACGTGCTATCTGCCTTCGAATGGTGATAATATAACTCCACGCCAGAGAAAGAGTAATTAAAACTAAATTCACCCTTATGATATCTGTTTCCTTTTTTCATTTAATTAAAGTTGGATTCAATATTGCGAAGAGGTTCCAAGAAGAAAAAGAAAATGGGCAAGCGCTTTTCCGTGCTGCGATATTAGAAAATTTGTTTTATTTCTCTTTTAATCCCATCTCATTGGCGATTTTGAACATGACAATTTTTTTTTCCGGAAACTGTTACTAACGCCAACGTATTTCTCCAATAAAGTTGAGCTCTGAAAGTTCCCACTCATCTAAAACAATTATCAACTTCTTCGTTCAGCACTGTGTCGATTTTCTATGTCTGCCTCTATATAAACATTATTTTAAGTTTGCGTTTCATGGTCTTCTCAGGAATTATTCCGTTCTGATATCAACGAAGATTATAGACACGCTGATACTTCAAATTACAGGCTGACGTGAAGAAGAATCACTTTTTTTTTTCTGGGAAGCTCTAGGGATGAACGAAAACTTTTAATGTATCTTAAGCATCCCGGGATGATTTTAAAAAATGGCGATTTATGGGGAAAACGCTGCAAACCGAAATACTTCTTCTTATTATTATTTAGGTTATCTCTTGATCTCGCCATGTCCGTCCGTAGTCTATTTAGCGGCTTCCAGGTTTCCCATTTTTCGCCTCCTCCTGGTGCTACTTCTTCATTCGGCTTCATCCAGTGTTGGTTTGAGATCTTCTCCCAAAGGTCCACTCTGGTTTTAGGTTCCTCGTAATGTTCTGTCGATCTCAGGAAGCTTTGCCTTGATTTTAGTCGCTGATGGGCCGGTTGGAAACCGGTAGGGGGTGGCGTTCAGATACTGCTGCTTTGGATCGTTTTTCAAGTGCAGCTGCTTTCCTACGGGTGGCAGGAGGAGCGATGCCAGCCAGGTGATGGATTTGGTTTTGGGGGGTTGGCTTCAAGCATCCGGTGATGATTCCGCTTGTCTCGTTGAGGGCGACATCAACTTGTTTAGCGTGCGCTGAGCTGTACCAAACCGGGTATGCATACTCGTCGGCGGAGTGGCAGAGGGCGAGTGCTGAGGTTTTGTGAACCCTAGGTTGGGGAATTACATAAATAATCAACTGGTGGTATTTTTACTGAGCATCTTCGACTCTCTTTGATCTTATTTATTTGGGTCAATACATCGATCTTGCTTAATTACTGGGTCGTCAGTAATCGTATGAAAAAGAAAGTCTGACCATGTTTTATTTGATAGAATATAAGTAAACATTCTTATAGTGAAATTCAACTACATTTTCAGAAGATTGATATGTATTTGCAACCAATAATATCCTTTTATGTTGAAAAATACCAGGAAAGCACACAAGATCGCGAGAATCAGTGTTATTGAAAAAGTTGGAATCATCAAACAAAAAGCTTTCGGAGATAATTAGTATACGAATCATTAGTGTTGACGTCACATGTTAGGGAAGGTTATGGTCCTGTATCTAAACAAAGCACTCTGTCGTTTGAGTTTGTTAGTGTTACAGAGATTTTCGTGTTTTTTACGTGGAAATTCAAAGAAATAAGCATTTTAAGGTATGTATTAATGTGTAACATAGAGTATTCAATCATTTTGTACAAATTTTGAAGAAACTGACCCATAACTTTTCAAATAATTAATTGATAATTATTATTCATAACCTCAATTTATATCTTTATGATGATTCTGAAACAAGAATATTTCAAACTTAAGCAGGTCTGATTGGAATTAGTATTAGATATTATGGAACTAAATTAATAATAAATGATATTAAAATTTGTTTACAGACAATGGTACAGTGTTGGGCACCTGGCTGCAAACATTATAATGTTAGAGAAAAATGTAAATTTTTTAGATTTCCCAAGGATTCAAAAACTAGAAACCGCTGGATTAAGTTAACAAGGTTGGTAGATAGGCTTAAGATAATAATATATTAAATTTTTAAGTTGGCTTACAATCTAAAATTTGCCATAGACGAACTATAGAACCAGGCCCCGGTGCATTTGGATTGATGGAAACAAAGATAACGGACCCACATTGTTTTTACACAATAATGAAAAACAATTATTGTTTCCTTCCCCAGAAAAGAAAACAAGAAAAACGAAAGAGTTGGACATGGAAGAAACTCCTGAAAATCCTATGTAAGTGTTAACACCTATATATAAATATATATATATATATATATATATATATATATATATATATATATATATATATATATATATATATATATATATATATATATATATATATATATATATATATATATATATATATATATATATATATATATATATATATATATAGGTAAGTACTTCACATATTAGAAAATAATTAAGTATAAGACTTTAAAATTATCTACAAAAATAAAAAAGGTATCTAACTATCCTATAATAAGTTTGTTTGATTATGTTTGATATTATAACATAACCTATATGAAAGTGAAGAACAAACGAAAAGCTATCAAAATTAAATGGAACTTTGTGGATTATTTAGAAATATAGATTGTATTACTTACTTTTTTGATAGTTTTAATGCCAACAAAGTCTCAAATATTCCAAAATTCCAAAATTTGTATTGCTTCCAATGGTAACTCAATAGTAATAATACTTTGTTTAGATATAGGTATATGCCCCTCCCTAAATCTGAAGTCACACTAATGTGGCGTATTCATTTGCTGAAATAATTAATTCTAATGATGTTTAAGATAATTATAAGCACTAATGTAGGCTTGAAATGATATTTGCACGTACCATAAAGTTGTATTTATATTGTCTACTAGATGAGGTTTCTTTAACTGTGAGGTATATCACGTTCCGTGAAAGTGTCCTAGGAAGAATGTTGAAGTAATGTCGACTTCAAAGCTGTTCTCAGCTTATCCACAGACTCGATTTGTAATAGTTGAGAAAAATTAGTTAGAAAAGCAATCTTCATCATAAATTATGTTTTTTTTAGAAGTAGTTAATTCAATTATGAATATTTTGTTGCATCTTTCATCTCAATTGTCAAACACATTAATCAGTTTAACTTCTCTAATCTTAAGAGAGACCGTTCATGCGATGACTGTATTTCTTGAATATTGTATATAATGAAATCCTCTAATTCATCAATAATTCATTGGGCCGCTACTTGAGGAAAATCCGTTGCAATATTGGAAAAAAAACTGCAGCAGTTTTTAACTTCCACTGTATTTTGTTAAACATAATAATTGTTTCGCCAAACACTATAGCTATAGTGTTGTATGGCAAAACCATTGTTATGTTCAACAAAATATAGTAAAACTGAATGCAGATTCCAATTAATAAGTCTGTCTAATTCATTTTGTATTCCTTTTTTTTTATTACCAATTTCCAAGCAACCACTTCATAACTGACTTCCTTTGGAAAGCTGAATAACGAAAGTGTATATAAAAAGTAGTTAGACCTTTGATTTATGTCGTTTATTTAACTTTGTTTTATATTAGAGCATTCGTTAATACAGACCTCTAACAATATTTCAATATAAATTATAGTATGGAAGCCAAATTTTTTTCACCGGAGAAGCAATAATGGATAGTGTGTTTACGTGGGGAATTAGCTATAACGGTTTTGTATTAATTAACCGAGAAACCGACTTTCAAAGTATTCTTGTTTTCCTCTCTCTAAGAAAAAGGAAATTAAAACGAAGGAAACAAATTGCAGCAGAGTTTAGCCGCAGTTCCGAAAGAAACAAAGGCCAAGTTATTAACTAATAATGGTTAGAGGAAAATCCCTTTTCTTTAAATACAATTTAAAACAGATTTTGTTCAGGGCCTCCACCTTAGAATACGATTTAGCAAGAATGAAACTTTATAACAGAAATTAGGAATAGAAAAAGAAAGAGTTCAGTTCACCAATATTCGAAAGTTTCGCTAAGAGTACACCTAGAGAATAAAAAGAAATATAGGAAAACAATTTCATGTTCATGATTTGCAGAAAACTTCATTACTTAATCTGCACACCAGCCTCGATATGAACTATTGAAATTTGTATGCCTTGGGGAAATTATAAAGTTAGCATAGCAAAAACTTGGATAATCTATACAAATAATATGATGGTTTGAGGAAACAACTTCTTAGAACTCAGTCAACCCGCAGGTAGAGTAAATTTTCCACGATGCGGAATGTAAACATATTACGGTGGGAAAACGAAAATATATTTCTATATGAAATACGTGAATGAGTTAAGACTTTTGCGAAAATAAAATATGTGAAGAATAAGATGAAAAACGAAATTATTCTGCTTCGTTGAACTCAGATGAATCAACTTCCTTGAATATTGGAAAAAAAATACTAAAATTGTGTACTATATGGGTGACAACGCACGAGCCGCCAACCGCCGCGGTTGGCGGTCGAGCGCGGATTGGCTCTTGCGGTGGCCGTCGCGGTTTGTTAATCGCTAGTCGTCATGAAAGTGTCCGCGGTAGTAGCTGTAGCC
>JARQZK010000001.1:500000-687500 GCA_030704885.1 Cynegetis impunctata
ATAGCAGATGACTGAGAGAAAAATATAATGATTCAATTTTATAATCAAGATATTCTGCAATATACAGCAACACCATCCTCCTAAATTTCATATATATATATATATATATATATATATATATATATAAATATATATATATATATATATATATATATAATATATATATATATATATATATAAAAATATATATATATATATATATATATATATATATATATATATATATAGTATATATATATATATATATATATATATATATTTATTTTGTTCTCCTTTTTTAATAAAAATTTTTATCTAAATTCTGTGTATACTTTGTTATGTCCAAAAAGCATAATTCAATGACCAAAACTATCTCTCAGCTGTCCAAAACCGGTGGATCATGTAAATCGGCATTAAATTTGGTTAGATACACGTGAACCTGAGTTTCTTTCTCATTCTAACTAAAGAGTTTAAATCTATAAATATATAGCTATCCCGCTAAGCAGAGAGTATACTTATAATAATTTATTAAATACGAAATACAAGCCTCTAAAGATGATGTTTCGCTAAAAGTGGCCAAAACCGGTGCCCTTACCCTATATATATATATATATATATATATATATATATATATAGATATATCTATTTATATATATATATATATATATATATATATATTTATTATTTTATCTATATATATATATATATATATATAATATATATATATATATATATAAATATATATATATAATCTCATGATAATTATTAGCGATAACAGGCTTGTTGAATCTTAAAAAACTCGATTTTATTAAAAAGTTGACGTTTCGCCACGACAAAAAAAGATAAATTGTACCCTATTATTATTATTTTTTGACTCTTCAAAATCAAAATAATTTGAACCTATTTCGAACATTACGTGGGTAAAGGTTTCTGTGGTTTCCCTTACCATCTAATAATAACAAATTTGAATGTTAATATTGGACTGAATAGCACGTAATAAATAACAAAGAACGGCCACAGCCGAAAAATTTCAGTGAAACAGTAGTCTGTTTCTATTCAAATTTTTCAAATCAATAAATGTCAAAGAAATTTCAATTTTTTCAAAAGTTTTGATAAAGCCACGAATGTCGTGGCGAAACGTCAACTTTTTAATAAAATCGAGTTTTTTAAGATTCAACAAGCCTGTTATTGCTAATAATTATCAAGAGATTAGAAATAGTTCACAGGCAACAACAATTCGAATAAATAATTATATATATATATATATATATATATATATATATATATATATATATATATATATATATATATATATATATATATATATATATATATATATACAAAGAGAGAAATTAACACGCAAATATGTAATAAGTATTTTGTATTATATTCAAATCCACTTGATAAGACTATAACTAATGCAAATATTATTCTGAACAGAACTAACATTTTGCTGATGAAAATTCTATCGATAGGGCAATATTTAAACCCAGCTATGCGAAAGGATATCGCATATTTTAATGCAAAGTAACACAACAAAAGAATAGTACAGTGTGAAATATATGTAAATTATTACACGCGATAGAATGCAATGGTGGACCTGCCTATAGAGCTTTGTCATGGATAATTTACTGCTTGGATCAATGCTTTCACCCCGCGGCTTTCTGAAGTTAAAATATACCGTGATATAGCGGGCACACTGGAAAGTTTGATATATATTAAATATTAATGAAAGGCCTCTGATTTGCTTCAAATATAACGGGCGAATTTGGTATCATATCATACAGGACGTTATTCACAGATGAATAATTTTGTAACTATTGTGGCTCTAAAACATTTGTTCGACTAGCTTCAACAAAATTGTTTTTATTCTAAACAATTTACAATTTCACAATTAGATTGTGACTGACAGGTCGTAGTTTCGGCCTCGATGATCTTGAAAAAATAGAATCCATATAACATAACATCATATAACAAAAAAAACATTATAAAATTTATTTTTCATAAAATATCAACGAAAAAACATTTTTTTTAAATTGGTATTCAAAGAATAAATCAATTTCTATTTTAACCATAAGAATGAAACCTTCCTGAGCATTTTCAGCAATTTTTGAAAATTGAGTTATATTATTATTGAAGATTTCTTGCTTTCATTAACTAATTTGAAAAAACAAAAATTCAAAAAGTTTGCTAAAGAAAATATTAATATAAGTGATCACGATTAACTTCCATTACACCTTAGTTTTTTACTATAACATAATTTTTGTTATTTCGGTTAACAACTTCTCATTTTAAAATTATTATATTTCTTATTCAGAAACAGAATGATGATTATGTTTCCAGTTTCCCGATTTTTGTGAAATTTCTGATATTTCTTATATAATTTATATTCGCCTAATTTCAATATGTTTATTATGTATTATTATTATCTTATTTAAAAAATCGCACGAATGGAATCTCAACAGATTAGAAAAAAATATTTAATCGATTTTCCACCTAAACTTTGTAGCATAAGATTATTCTTCTAAATTTTCCTAAAAATTTTACGTAGATTTATTCAATTCACAAAGAGATAAGTTCAAGTGAATTGTTTTAAATATATATATATATATATATATATATATATTATATATAGATATATATATATATATTAGATATAGATATAGATATTTGTATATATATATATATATAAATATATATATATATATATATATATATATATATATATATATATATATATTGTATGTTGATTTTCAGGTTCTCGCGGAGATAATCTGGTTGTCTGGATTCCCGGGTTTGGATCCGCGTATGCGCTTTGTCTTCGTTGAAGTCTGCTCGACGTTTCGGCAGAATCACATTTGCCATCTTCAGGTAGCTGTTCTCGGCCAGAGTGAATACACTGAACTGTTCAGTGTATCTCAGACCGAGAAGAGCTACCTAAATTTTTGGGAAATTTGAGAAAAAAATTTAAACCCAGGTTCCAGAGGGAAAAGATAGCAAATGACCCCTAAAAAATGTTTGTGCTTCATGTGCCCACCCTGCATATATATATATATATATATATATATATATATATATATATATATATATATATATATATATATATATATATATATATATATATATATATATATATATATATATATATGAATTTTCTGAAAAGTTATTTTCATTATTTCATTTCACAAAAATCAGTAGTCATATTTGTAGAATTGGAACAAGGTGCATGTAAGTCTGTGTATCCAAATATAAATCCTGAAAATTACAGGAGTCAATAATAACACTACGCATTTCAAACAAGTCTTTATTTAGTCTAGCAGATATATTCAAATATAATATCAGATTTATCGTTACAATTGTATATCACCCATATATTGTTTAGATTATTTTCTACCGATATGAAACAGAAGCCTTTAATACTATGGTTATCGACTTATTGGTATACATTTTCGAAGAAAAGTGCAATTCAAAATTGAAGGTTATTGAACAATTATATTCCCATATCGAGTTGATAGTATTCCCAGGAATTAAAATAATGTTATTAAAGAAGCATATCTATTCAATAGCAGAAATTATTAAACAAAGCAGGTTCACTTATATCAGCAACTGAACTGAACAATCGAACCAGCGCAACTGCACGGTCATTCGGAACATGCAGTTGTATTAAGAATTATAAATTTTTGTTCGCCAAGAGTTATTTGTTAGTGTTAGTTATTTGAAATATGGTCGTTACTCTATGGAATGAAATGTTCCATTTATTCAATGCTTCATATTTTCCTTAAACTTCATTAATTCCAGCAGCTCACTATGTCTTTGTGAATAATTTTGGATTAAAATTATGAAATCACTATGATATTAATATTTTCAATCTGCGTTCATGATCAAATGACAATTCCAATAAAAATTTGAGTTATTCAATCGACGAAAAATTTAATACAATATTAAAAATTTAATTCCATCTCATGAAAAATATATTCCACTCTATACCAACGGAGACATTCAAATAAACGAATAATTATATACTTGTTTAATTATTCTTCAGTTTTTCATGAATGCTAAAGATGAACGTATAGAGTTAGATGAATTTCTAAAAATTTTGTGAAAGTAGAAAAAGTAATTTTTAATATTTCAAGTAAGTACTGGATGTTGACTCGCTAAGGAAATAAATTAGAGGAATTTGAGTATTGAAGACTTGATGTAAACTTTTTTTTTTATATGCTAGCAAATGAAACAATAACGTTGAAATCCTTTATTATTATATATATATATATATATATATATATATATATATATATATATATATATATAATTATTTATTCGAATTGTTGTTGCCTGTGAACTATTTCTAATCTTCTGGTAATTATTAGCAATAACAGGCTTGTTGAATCTTAAAAAACTCGATTTTATTAAAAAGTTGACGTTTCGCCACGACATTCGTGGCTTTATCAAAACTTTTGATAAAGCCACGAATGTCGTGGCGAAACGTCAACTTTTTAATAAAATCGAGTTTTTTAACTCGTTAACCCATTCAAAATGTCTATCCATAATTATTCCGAGGTATTTTATTGAGTTTGCTTCTTCCACATGTGTACCAGCTTCCACGATCAAAGGGTCCATATTCGGAAGACCACTTCTGTATGAGGTGAAAGGAAGTTATCTCGTTGCATTTAAAGTCAGTTGGTTGTGCTGAAACCATTCTTCCACCACTCTTAGGTCACTCTGAGCTTATAGTTCCTTCCAACTTTTTGCAATGAAGAAAACGACCATATCATTTGCGTAACTCAAAGCATCAGCTCGAATGTCAACAGCAATGAGGTAATGAAGATAGTTACCAAAATAGAGTCTCATACAGACTCCTGTGGAACACCATAAGTGAGCGACCTCATGTTACGGCACCTTTCATATATTTAGAGATTTGTTGAATAGTTTTTCAATAATTCATTGCATACACCTCTGAATCCATAACGCTACAGTTTTTCAAGTAATTTTCCGTGACAGACCGTATCGAACGCTTTAGCAAGATCATTGAGGACACACAATCTAGGTCTTTTCCATCCAGGTTTTTGTAGATGATTGACTTTAATTTGTTTATTGCAGCTTTAGTGTTCTTTTCCCTACGAAAACCCTATTGTGAACCAAATTATGATGTTGAATTTTTGTAAGAAAAAACTACTCGCTTTGTTAAAAGCTTTTCCACAAAAATGGATTTAAAACCCACTCCTGTACCTTTCTGCTGACTTTCGATAAAGAGCAATAATAATCAATTATTCTCGAGAAAATAATAATAAAACTTTGTTATCCTAAATCTATGTCCAGTTTATTTGGGCAGTCTATGTATAAGCCTCTGTGGAATCTAAAACCATGTAAAAAATGTAGTGTAAATATTTACAAACAAGTTTTTTCATTACGTTTCTCACTCTAAATAAAAACCCTCGTTTCTAACAGAGTTCCACTAAATGTAGTAAATTGTGATGCACATTGCGTCTCCAACTTCGCAGTGAGTATTCGTGGAACCCTCAAAGAAATGTTGATTGGTATTTCTATGTCTATTAGAATACATTAATAAGCGATGTGAGATTAAAAACTTCGAAACATTTTCTACCACTACAGTGAATAATCTCTGAATGTATTAAAGGACTTCGAATGTTGTGATGATTATTCCCAAATTTCAAGCCGGTTTAGTATGTTGTTATCTAAATGGAAACAATAACCTTTCCTACATTTACATTCTGAAATTGAAAAAAACCTGAACATTACAGTTTGGAATTGTTGTAATAGGCCCTTTTGTATATGGTCAGTAAAATTTTATTGAGCTTGAATTGTCCATTCTACTAGCCTTTCAAATTATCTACAAGTGAAAACTTTCAAGAGGAGGTTATTGGACTCTCATTCAGATAAATGGGGAGTTTAACGAATATTATTGAAGAAGTGATTATTTTTGCATGCATAATTGTATGGTGTTATAAAACTTTATTGAACACAACATGCATGATATAACACAAAATATATTTAATGAAGAACAAAAACAAAACTTGAATTCACTACGTTTATTATAACAAAAATACTTTGAGAAATATAACACTGCGATTGCAATTTCGGTCACTAGACCATCATCGGGCAGATTGAGTTAAGAACTGAATACAGAATTAAGTATAGATTTGCGCTTACGGGTGGGAAAGAATTATTGCAGGTACCTAAATAGACAAGAGGAACAGATTTCAAGAAGGGCTAATAGATGTGGATTTCCCAAATTGGTACAATGAAATGTTCTTAGAAAAATCATTATTGTTTGAATACACTAAATATAGGATAATATATCAGGTCAATCAGGCCGTTCAGCAAGATATCTTCTGCATTATGATCGAGTTTAAAAATTTCCCATGATTCTAAATAAATAAGTTTGGTTCCTTTCGATAATTTGTGCATAATTTGAAAGTTATCTATTTGTGGAAACGGGTGGTGGTTTTCACGGCAATGATTTGAAAACGTTGATTTCGTTTTATTTTTCAAAAAAGATTGTTGGTGTTCTTTAAATCTTGTTTTGAACGATGGACCAGTCTGACCTATATACACTCCTTTACATACAGGAAAAATCAACCTATAAACTCCTGAACTTTCAAATTTTGAAGTGATATCTTTGGCATTGCATAAAAATCCTGAGAGTTTTGTGTTAGGTTTGAAAGCAATTTTAATATTACATTTAGGTATGACATTAGCAACTTTTTCTGTTAGAGGACCAAAATATGTTGAAGATGTGAATTTTTCCGATTTTTCTACTTTCGATTGATGATAATATATGATGTTGTACGCTACTTGATTACGTTTCTTGTTTATAATTTTATCTATCAAACAGGTATGAAAACCATCATTTGAAGCAATTATTTTTATAGTAGAAATTTCTTTTGCTAAATTTGGCATGGATAATGGAATTGAAAACGCTCTGTGGATCATTGAGTTAAAAGCTGAATGTTTATGGGAAAGAGCATGATTTGAATCCGACGGAATACATATATCCGTGAAAGTTGGTTTTCTATATATATCGAAACTCAAAGTATTATTAATATGAAAGATAATTAAATCCAAGAAATTTATCTGTCGATCCTATTCTTTTTCAAACCTAAGACAAAACTCTCAGGATTTTTATTCAACGCCAAAGATATCACTTCAAAATTTGAGAGTTCAGGAGTTTATAGGTTGATTTGTCCTGTATATAAAGGAATGTATATAGGTCAGACTGGTCGATCGTTCAAGACAAGATTTAAAGAACACCAACAATCTTTTTTGAAAAATAAAACGGATTCAACGTTTTCAAATCATTGCCGTGAAAACCACCGCCCGTTTCCACAAATAGATAACTTTCAAATTATGCACAAATTACCGAAAGGAACCAAACTTACTTACTTAGAATCATCAGAAAGTTTTAAACTCAATCATAATGCAAAATATATCTTGCTGAACAACCAGATTGACTTGATATATTCTCCTATATTTAGTGTTTTCAAACAATAATGATTTTTCTAAGAACATTTCATTGTACCAATTTGGGAAATCCACATCTATTAACCCTTCTTGAAATGTGTTCCTCTTGTCTATTTAGGTACCTGCAATAATTCTTTCCCAGTCGTGAGCGCAAATCTGTAATTATGTATTCAGTTCTTAACTCAATCTGCCCGATGATGGTCTAGTGACCGAAATTGCAATCGCAGTGTAATATTTTTCAAAGTATTTTTATGATAATAAACATAGTAAATTCAAGTTTTGTTTTTGTTCATCATGTTAAATTATCACGTAGTAACGACGGATTCCATTAACTATTTAAATGTATTTAACATTCAGTTTCAATATTTAATTCAAAATTTGAATATGCCTCCTTGCATCAAGTCCACTGCAGAATAACTATACGAGCGTATTGAACGTTTATATGCAGAACAAAATCGGAATATTCATCTTGTTGCCAATCAAAGAGCCAGCAAATAAACTCGGTTTTCCAGGACATCGTTCCGTTTTATAATCCAGTGTTTATATAAAGTTTGTTGCAAATAAAATACCATCGTCTGATTTATTCACGAGAATGTTAAATTCAAACGTTGAACTATTTCTCACGTCCCTGTTGTTACAGGATCAATATTCGAGAAGGAATGGTTGAAAAGATACTCTAGAAACGAAGTGTAGTTTGCTATTCCATCGATGTGATCCGAATTGCTCGAAATTCGGATTCAATGGTCCAAACATAGAGATAAAATCGACCAATTTCGTGGGAGCTCGAGCTTTTTGCTCTTTGTCACCTAATCAAAATGGGGCATCCTGTGTAAATAAAGTTGTGCTTTCATTTTTGTTCTCATTCCTGGAATGCTAAGAGAAGCGACTCTCAAAATTGAAATTTGAAAAAACAAGTTACACAGCACATAATTGAAAATAATTACTGATTACATTAAATATTATAATAATATCAAATCAAATATGCTTTATTATCTTAAAATTATATATTTCATTGACAAAAATAGTAACTTAATAATGTAAAACATAAAAATAAACACACATCAATCAAAAAATATACAAACTAAACAATGTAATGCCTAGAAACAAAAATCACACCACATTTCCATGAAAAATATATACAAACTTTACAATAAATCCTCCTCAATCGAAGTTGATGCCTGTGTTATTCAATTTAGTCATATCGATCAATCAGTGCTCAGAATAGTAGTCCTCTATAGAGTAATAAGGTCTATAGGCATCTGAAAATAAGAATGCAGCGCCAATGTGGCCAGTCGTAGAACTATAAATATTGACATTGAAATATTTATGTTGTATTTGTTGTGTGTTTATTTGTGTTTTAGAATTATAATTTTACCATAAATATAAAGACTTTTCAGGCTTCTTTAGTGAACAAGTGTGTTACTGTGTATGTATTCTCGTTGCTATTGAGGCGGTAGGTGATTATCATCATTTGTTTTGTAGCCAAATTGAGAGAAATCTTTAGGTTAGATCATGAGATGAATATCTTAATTCTCTGATTGACTCGTTCAATATGTACTCTAGCAGCTGCTATTTTGGCATTCAACAATGCTTCTTCTGTAGTCAATTTTGACTTTCAAAAATGGTGGCCTGATCAACTTTATTTTAAATTGTTGACAAATATCATCTATCAAGAAACCTTTGTCCACCATAATAGCATCCTGTGAGCTTTCTAACTTCAAAATTAAGTCACTTTGTTGGAAAATCGTTTTATCAGATGCTCTTCCCCCATATGGTTCACTAATATAAGTAATTAAACCTCCAGGAGAAACACCTGTCATGAATTTCACTGTGTTATTAGATTTATACTGAGAGTAAAACCTGATCCTGCAGCAAAGGCACTTTGGTTTCTGTATGAAAATTTCTGTACAGTCTAAGATGATTCGAGTACTTTAAAAACTTTCAAAACATTTTGGCATGTTTTTCTGTATTTCAGAATATTCTGGGAATCTTATGACACAACTAAGAACTCTACTCATAATGGGTAGCATTTCATAAATATATTTTTGGCATAATTCTTGTGAAATGCCAAATAAAAGAGATAATGTCACATATGTAAGGTCACATTTCAATTTTGTCAATACTAAAACAATACGCTGTTTGATTGTTAATCTATGTGACCGTTGATCACTGTAAACAGATTGTACTGCTTTTACTATTGTATCTAATAGTTTTATATTATTGAGACCAGCGAAACTGTTCAGAGCACTATCTGTATCAGATCACGCAAAGTAGAGACTTTAGGAGTATTCCTTTTTCCCTTCTACACAAACACGATATTCATCACCAGCTGGAGGAAAAGCATGGAAATTCACATTTGAACATTTCTTTTCCCAGGAAGAACACTGAGGAACTGAACAATAATGATTCGAACGACTCATAGCTTTCGAAATGATTGCAAATAATAAATATTTGTAAAAAATCACACAAAAACAAACACAAAACAAAGGAGAACGTAAGAACTATGTCAAGATTTTTAGTTATTCTGATTGTCACCAGGCGGCGTAGCGCTTATTTTGATTCGCCTATAAAGAAAATAAGATTTTGTTTGTTTCCGAAAATTGGTCAAGGAAGTTATACATTTTAATTCCTCTGGAAGGTGATTGTAAATTTTGTTAGCATTGTAAATGATGGACTTTTTTGTTAATTCTGAGGAAGGAATAGGGAGATGAACATGATGTCCTGAAGATTTGGTGGAATAACCGTGCTGTGACACCAAGGGTACGGCATGACAATATTTAAGAATCAAGCACACTGATTCAAGTAAATATAAAGAAGGAAGCATCAAAATTCCATTTTTCTTGAAGTAAGGTTTGCAATGAGCCCTATTCTTCAGTACAAACACGTAACGAATTGCTCTCTTCTGCAATTTGAGAAAGGTGTCAAGTTGCGAAGAATTACATGAACCCCGGAAGGGAAGACCATAACGAAGATGAAATTCGAACAATGCAAAATAGGAAATTCTTGTAGATGCCGCATCTAATTCACTTGAGATGGATTAAATGGCGAAACAGGCCGATGATAATTTTTTAGCTAAGACATGCAAGTTCTGTGAAAACTTGAGCAATATGAATTGGCTTCCATGGAACACCAAAATATTATGTATTTAATAGACATTTCTTGACTTTTTATACTTTCAAATACAGTTAGTTCTAAATATTCTCCTTCATTCTTAATTTTAAACTGAAGTTTATTGAAATGAGTGAAATATAAAACTATAAATCTCACTTAGCATCATCAACCACGAATTTTCAGCATAAAAGAGATTTTGATAGTACAACTGATGCTTAATTATTCACTTCATTGAAAATTTATGTTTTGAAAACTGATTTGTCTTAAAAATGCATTCACGAGGATATATTAATGAAAGTATTGCAGTTTAAAAATGTTTTAAAGTAATTTTATATTTTATTATATATATATATATATATATATATATATATATATATATATATATATATATATATATATATATATATATATATATATATATATTTGACACCTCCAGCATTAGACCAAATGAGCTGAAATTTGGTATCTGAGGTTGGCACCAAAACATCCTCAAATTTGTGGCATAGGAGGTATAAAACGGATTCAAAATTACTCCCGCACCTCACTGTTGATTTCAGATATATTGCAATGGTCTATTATTCACGAATAATAAGTAAGTTAAATAAATTATTCAGATAAAACACATGTTCAACAACTTTTTCACTGAGGATGACTAAAAGTAGCATAACGTACAGATAAAACGTAAAGACGAAACAGTTGTTAATTCTGAGGATAAAATAGATACACAAAACCAGTTTAACAATTTACTAGTAGAGATAGTGATAAGAATATGCTGGCAAGCTTTACGAATACTCTCAAAAATATACTTCAAAAAAGTTAGCATATTTAAAGTAAAGTCATCTATAACCTCCTAACTCATTACAAAGTTCAGAAATTGGAAATTATATAATAATAACAAGGAGCCCGTATGGGCCTAAGAAAGACTAGGAACAGAGGTGCAAAACCCAAAAACTGGTTTAACTCTCTGATTGATCAGAAATCTTCATTTATAGCGAAGCGCAGGCGTTGAATATTAAATACATTACTTACAAAAGGCGGTTATTCTTTTGGAATTAATTTTAACGATTTGGGCAATAATATTAAGGTCTGCTCTTCAAGGAAAGTAACTGTATTTGAGTAGACCAAAAATATGACTGAAGAATAACAGTTTAAAACTCGGACGATTTCGTCAATTCCTGACATGAGTCTTTTACAAAAGAAATTCACTGAAAGAATTGAACGTGTACCCAGTTCGAATACTATATAGGCAATTTTTCTCTGCTGATTTGACGTACCGCTCTAATGAAGAAAGAATAGAAAATCCTGGCTAACAATTTGCTGTCCCTAGGAAAACGTTTAAAATGCCGAGCGGGGCATCTTGATTGTCGTTCTTGGACTCAGGCCCATCTTGATTTCTATTTAAGGCAGCAAATGCACGTTCAGTTCGAATTCACGTACTTTAGAAAAAATACTGCAGAAAAATCGGAGTAGAAAAATAACGGAGATTGATTTAAAATTGTGCAAAGAATGTATTTTTAATAACTGAGATTGAATTCTCGCACATCACTTGGTGAAAGATTATGAAGAATAAAGTTTAAACTTTAAAATAAAAAATAAAACAACACCTGGCTGAAATTTTACTATAAAAAAATAGCTAGATAGTGTATTCAGCAGTAAAAGATAGTCGACATGTTTCGAGTTATGAACTCATTATCAAGTTAAGATAACACTTCAAGTGTTGTTTTATTTTAATGTTTAAAGAATGTATGGTTGGTTATCTATATTCATTATATATATATATATATATATATATATATATATATATATATATATATATATATATATATAGGGCCGTAGCCAAGAGGGCTGAGCCCCCTCTGGAATTATTTGAGCCCCCTCTAGAAACGATACCAGAATTATTACAAACCATCTGCGTTGAAACATAAAACTAGCCTAGTTACAAACAAATCTACCTAATTGTAAAACTGACTTAAAATTATTTATTTGCGGCATCTTTTAACCCGCAATATTCTCCTTCATTCTTAATTTTAAACTGAAGTTTATTGAAATGAGTGAAATATAAAACTATAAATCTCACTTAGCATCATCAACCACGAATTTTCAGCATAAAAGAGATTTTGATAGTACAACTGATGCTTAATTATTCACTTCATTGAAAATTTATGTTTTGAAAACTGATTT
Source organism: Cynegetis impunctata (assembly GCA_030704885.1). NCBI lineage: Eukaryota > Metazoa > Arthropoda > Insecta > Coleoptera > Coccinellidae > Cynegetis > Cynegetis impunctata. Next base: position 512,751 of record JARQZK010000001.1, read on the forward strand.
GTCTTAAAAATGCATTCACGAGGATATATTAATGAAAGTATTGCAGTTTAAAAATGTTTTAAAGTAATTTTATATTTTATTTGAAAATTTTAGATTAGATAGTTATTTATTCATAATTTATTCATTATATCATGCTATCATGACAAGAGTATGGGATTGTTTGATTATCGTATGTATTTTTTCATACCATTATCTGAATGAACAGTATACTTAGTACGAACGACAAACAAGAAAACTGGAAGAAACGATAATATATCTCCTACAAAAAATGGAAATAATAACTAAAAATTATGGTTGGAACATAGACCTATATTTCATCGATAAAAAAACAGTGAACTAGGCTACATTAGTATGTCATTCTGTTCTCAGTGAAAATATTCTAAGTAACAATTATTGCCATCGTTGTTCAGAAATCTAAGCTGATATTATTGTTTCATTGAAAAAGCAGGCAAAAAGAATCTTATGAAGTTGATGATTTTTAGTATGCTGTAAATCTGTGAGAAACGTACTTCCTGTATTTCTTGATTTCGGGTAGGTAGTATTTTTCTTAGAATGATTAATTTGATTTAGAAATAAGACAAGTAAAGTTTATTATATGTTTGGGCCAGTGGCGGATTGATAAAGTTCTGTGTGGAGGGGCGGTCTTTGAAGATGTAATTGTGAGATGCACAAATTTAAAAAAATCCTTCTGAAATAGCCTTTTTAACTCTCTCTGCGACTTAAAACTAATAACAGATAACTGTAAAACTGTTCTCTTTTTCCACTCCTGCCCCTTTTAATACGCCACTGGTTTGGACTTGCGATTTGAAGTCGATTGCAAGAATATTCATATATAAATATAGGAAATATTTTTGATATTGAATTAAAAAAAATTTTGTTCTAAAAATTTCATGTTTTAAGAGATTAGGAGTATCTACTGATTTTCTAGTGATTTGGCGTATGTATATTCAATGAATAACAAAATTCCTTCTGTATGAGGAGGAGTGCAAGTATGATATTTTTCCATACGTTTGTCATGAGTGAGACACGTTCAGGTTATTGAATAGATAATTATAATGAGAATTAGCGTCTCGTTATTTCCTACAGAAAAGTAGGTGGAGTCCTGAAATAGACATGATGGAAAAATAGGGTAACTAACTCTAATTTTGCAGCAAGGTTTGGCCATTATTGACGCTGAATGAATACCAAGGGCTAGGGGAGGTTAGGGGTGAAGATTTACCGCGCTCATAGTTGTTTTGTCCGGGCCGGGGTAGTTCATTTGGTGAATTTTCAAGCGTGAAACTGCGGCCAGCGAAAGTTCATTTAAACTAACAAACTCAAATGGATAAATGCAATTAGTATTTTTTCACGAGGTCGCCGAAATGAGGATAAATGGGAACGTTGAGTCACTACAATGAGGACATACGAGCATTCCAACTCTGCCGAAACACTTCAAAGGTTTTATTAGTACACATTACGTTTCTCCATCTGATATAACTCATTTTAAGGAGCGCTCCGTGCTATGGAAACATGCCAGTAGTGCGTTAATGTGAATTAACATGGGAACTCATCCCACCTTCGTACAAATATTTTGGTCTCAATGAGTAAGTTTCAGCAAGATAAGTATAAGTTTAATGCTCTTGTTATTTTTCTTTCTAACAGTTCTTGGCAACTCACTACAACTTCATACATATTTCAAATCTGGAGAAAATAGAAACAAAATCAGTTATTTTTAGGGAGACATATACAAATAATACTGAAACAATGTTTTTCAAATCCATTTCTTCTATATTTTCTCAATAAAGAAACAAAGGCTACGTCCAGTAGCGGGGCAAGACCTTAATTTGATGTGGGCAAGGTAAATTTCGCGATGCCCTCTTCTTATTTCCCATCATGCATCGACTAACATGACAGCTACTATTTTATTATTTGTTCGCTGTTAATTCCCTTTTTTGTCGCAATAATCAAAACAAGTGGTGGTCTATGTAATCAACAAACAGGGAACAGTAAATTTTATCACCATTTTTCATCATCACTTTTGTCAGCAATAGTTGACGTTCATTTTATTTGCTGGTATTGAAAAATCTGTATTTTACCGGCTTTTATCAGACTGTATAGGTTGTTCGCTGTCTGAATAATCAAACATGCTCTTCTTTTTGGCTCCCCCTCTTATTTTTGAAGTCTTTAAGCAGATCATAACTGCTTTTTTAAATAATTTTGTTCAACACCGACTCACAATCAATAAGTGTATCTGATTGTTCTGTTTTTTAAGCTTTTGATGCATTGAACTACTTCGTCAAATTGCAGTAATATAGCCTCCACTGTCCCAGTTGTGATCTCCCACTTGGTGTCTGATAAAGGCCTGATAGTGAGCTTCAGTTTGTCTTTGATTAATTTCAGCGTTTGCTGGAACTTGAAAATAGCAGATAAATTTTTTCAATAAAACCAGAAAATGTTTTTGCTACCACAGAAGAATTTGCTACGTCTACTAAATTCCAGCTATGATGACAACCGCAGTATAAAAAATGTTCTAAAATTTATACTTAATATTTGCACCATTGTCATATTCTTGGCCACGATAGTTTTGAAAATCTAAGCAATTTTTGTCTAGCTCTCCCAGTATTGTATAAGTTAAGTATTCTTCAGTCGTCTCAGTGACAGCAAGAAATCCAATGAAGTTTTCTTCTATTGTGTATATATATATATATATATATATATATATATATATATATATATATATATATATATCTGCCGGCTCCAGCGCGAGGCTTCTAGGTCCGCGAGGCCGTAGGCGTTCGCCCACGTCGCCCACGCCTTACGCCGCCACTGGCTACGTCAATAGATAATTTGATTATTCAACGGCAACGTAGAATATAGTTGTATAACATTCAGCCTGGCAAAACATGAGCTGTAAACACTCGAATTATGGTGAAATATGATTATAATTATTTCTATGATTTGTAATATTAAATCAACAAACCTGGCAAATTAGTTGCATAGAGTAATTTTGATAATATTTCAGCAAATATTGCGGAAAAAAAAATTCATGGGAAATTTTTTTTATACAAAAAACTTACCCATATATTTTTTCCTCACCCAACTCGTGATCTAGCAGTTCTAAGGATACTTAAACAATTCATTCTCTGCCAGTTGTGGTCGAGATTTAGATACAAATAACCATTATGTACCTAAGTCTACTAAACAGTGAAATGGTCTTAAACGCTTGCAGATGAGATCTTATTTTTTTTTAGTTAACTATATCAATCGTTAAAAATAATGTTCATTTTAAAGGTGATGATATAGAAAATATATGAAATCCAGAAAGAAATTTTAGTAGAATGTCGTTTCCAATTAAATTCTAAAGCATTTGAAATTCAAACAACAATAAAAAGTCAAATATGGTAGTATGAGTAAGTTATTGAATTTCTTGAACTTTTAACTTGTTTGCAGGGAAGTTCCATAATTACTTGAAAAACCGAAATACTTGAAACTATAAAGTTTATACTTCATTGAGCTTGCTACAGAAAATATTGACTTTCAGAAAACCTTCATCAGGTATCCAAGCGAATTCTTTATAAATTAAATAGATACATTCATCATTCGATACCCCAAATGCAAGGCTAAAAAACTAAAAAAAAATCGCCCAGAAGCGCATGAAGCGATGATTGGTTTCTATTCCATAAAATAATCTACTGCTGGTCTTTTTCGCTTAATACTATTATTAATAAATATCGCCAGTAAACGTTTCAACTGGAATTGAATCATAATTTTGAATTCGCCAAATTTGATAGAGGAAAAGTTCGCAGCTGCCGGGTGTTATGAATTTTGTCGAAATGAACTTGCACCCTTTTCAGTCCAAAACAACTATGCTATCAGTAAACCTTCTTCCAGGCTTAGTTTCCATTCCATCGTTCAATAAAATATTAATTATATCGGGCACAATATGCGTCTGCCCAGAAATTATTTACAGATATTAAGATGGATCACGCAAATGAAATTTTAGAACTCGGGCAAAATCTATCCAATCACCCAATTATTCATTCAGCAAGGGGGAAACGAAGTTTATGTTTTGGAAGTTGGGACATTCTATTCGGAAATTCGGAAAACTGGTACGGGCGACATGAAAAATTATATATTGGAACGTCATTCAGGGAAATGGTATCGCGATTTATAGAATTCATAATGTGATATATATAGAAAGCCTAACTCTGTTAATTATCAAATTGGTCAGAATCATATCACGCTGTTTTCAGAAGAATAATATAATTTAATTTTCAAACGTCAGATAATGGTCATTTTGCTGATTGTTTGGAGCAGGTATAAGTGTCACTTTTATGACTTTTAGCTCAAGCGGCCTATAAGTGTTATACTCCGGCTGAGTATAACACTTATACGCCGCTCAACTTTGATTTATTGGCTTATTTTCGAAATGCAACAATGTAGGTATCTTATATAATGTCACATATCATATTTATATATCTAAAATAAAACATAAAAACATTTTTTTACGAACATTACTTTATTTAAAGTTAAAATTTAATGTACAGTTATGTAAAATGGCACTACGAAAAATCTCACTTCTATCGGATTCTGAACTTGTATAGCTGTCTAACAAACTGGTACTTTGTTAAAACTGCCGACTCTTTCACATGGTAGTTCTCCCTCTGATACTCTTTCAAAAACGCCTGGAGGTCGAGGAATTTCGAAATATCAATCTTTTCCCTGATATGTAGTTTTGAAAAGCCACGAATGTCGTGGCGAAACGTCGACTTTTTAATAAAATCGAGTTTTTTGAGATTCACCAAGCCTGTTATTGCTAATAATTATCAAAAAGTTATATATATATATATATATATATATATATATATATATATATATATATATATATATATATATATATATATATATATATATATATATATATATATATATATATATATATATATTTGATACCTCCAGCATTAGACCAAATGAGCTTTTAGAAATTTGGTATCTGAGGTTGGCACCGAAACATCCTCAAATTTGTGGCATAGGAGGTATAAAACGGATTCAAAATTACTCCCGCACCTCACTGTTGATTTCAGGTATGATCTATTATTCACGAATAATAAATAAGTAAGTTAAATAAATTATTCAGATAAAACACATGTTCATCAACTTTTTCACTGAGGATGACTAAAAGTAGCATAACGTACAGATAAAACGTAAAGACGAAACAGTTGTTAATTCTGAGGATAAAATAGATACACAAAACCAGTTTAACAATTTACTAGTAGAGATAGTGATAAGAATATGCTGGACAAGCTTTACGAATACTCTCAAAAATATACTTCAAAAAAGCATATTTAAAGTAAAGTCATCTATAACCTCCTAACTCATTACAAAGTTCAGAAATTGGAAATTATATAATAATAACAAGGAGCCCGTATGGGCCGAAGAAAGACTAGGAACAGAGGTGCAAAACCCAAAAACTGGTTTAACTCTCTGATTGATCAGAAATCTTCATTTATCGCGAAGCGCAGGCGTTGAATATTAAATACATTACTTACAAAAGGCGGTTATTCGTTCGGAATTAATTTTAACGATTTGGGCAATAATATTAAGGTCTGCTCTTCAAGGAAAGTAACTGTATTTGAGTAGACCAAAAATATGACTGAAGAATAACAGTTTAAAACTCGGACGATTTCGTCAATTCCTGACATGAGTCTTTTACAAAAGAAATTCACTGAAAGAATTGAACGTGTACCCAGTTCGAATACTATATAGGCAATTTTTCTCTGCTGATTTGACGTACCGCTCTAATGAAGAAAGAATAGAAAATCCTGGCTAACAATTTGCTGTCCCTGGGAAAACGTTTAAAATGCCGAGCGGGGCATCTTGATTGTCGTTCTTGGACTCAGGCCCATCTTGATTTCTATTTAAGGCAGCTAATGCACGTTCAGTTCGAATTCACGTACTTTAGAAAAAATACTGCAGAAAGATCGGAGTAGAAAAATAACGGAGATTGATTTAAAATTGTGCAAAGAATGTTTTTTTAATAACTGAGATTGAATTCTCGCACATCACTTGGTGAAAGATTATGAAGAATAAAGTTTAAACTTTAAAATAAAAAATAAAACAACACCTGGCTGAAATTTTACTATAAAAAAATAGCGAGATAGTGTATTCAGCAGTAAAAGATAGTCGACATGTTTCGAGTTATGAACTCATTATCAAGTTAAGATAACACTTCAAGTGTTGTTTTATTTTAAAGTTTAAAGAATGTATGGTTGGTTATCTATATTCATTTGTTATATATATTTATATATATATATATATATATATATATATATATATATATATATATATATATATATATATATATATATATATATATATATAGGGCCGTAGCCAAGGGGGCTGAGCCCCCTCTGGAATTATTTGAGCCCCCTCTAGAAACGATACCAGAATTATTACAAACCATCTGCGTTGAAACATAAAACTAGCCTAGTTACAAACAAATCTACCTAATTGTGAAATTGACTTAAAATTATTTATTTGCGGCATCTTTTAACCCGCAAATCACGTTGACTTTTTTATCCTAAAATAAAATATCGACAAACGTGCGGCTACAAGTACGGTTTCCAGATTTTTCAGAGCCTTATTGCACTTTAAAAGCTGATTTGTCGCCAAAAAGCGCAACAGTGGTTGCGACATGTTAACGGGGAAACATTGGTAACAAGTATTTTTGCATATAAAATTCACTTAGTCTAGCAGTTATTTCATACGTGTTTTGCTGCTAATTTGTCGCCCAAAATCGCAATCATGATTTTTTCGCAACCGCACGAAAAAATTGTGCACCCAACATGTTGCCTACTCGTCCCAAAAACCAATAATAGGTATTTTCGATGAATTCATAGCTTCGCTAGGATCAAATTCTTTACAGCAAATCTCATTTATTGCAAAGTGAGATCTAACAGACACGACTGAGTTTAACATGTTTAATATAATTTTGTTTCGAATTTTACATTTAACAATATTCATCAATGAAAATATCCTCTCCACGAATGCATTGGATGACGGTAAGCTTAGAAGAGTAAATGCAAATAGAGCTAAATCTTCAAGCATGAATTTGTGAGCTGTATTTTTTAAATCTATAACCTTCCTCCAAAAAGTGGCTCTATGATATTAACGTCTATAGATATATTTATTTGTTTATATTTAATGATGAAAGTACATTTTTATTTTTTTTTTTAATATTTTTATTTCTATTTGTTTTGTTTATTTTGAGTTTTTTAGGAGAGATTTTTTATTTATTAGGTATTTTTTATTAGAATGAATTTTTCAATTTTTCCAAAATGTTTTTCAATTAATATTCGTTTTCCAGTATACACTTCTAGGTGAAAATACAGAAGAAGCTGTATATTCCTGTCTTTTTTCACGTATATTCATTTTAGTACTATGTAAAAACAAGCCCCTCAAGAATATGTTTAGCCCCCTCTAGAAAGCAGTGCTGGCTACGGCCCTGTATATATATATATATATAATATATATATATATATATATATATATATATATATTATATATATATTTATATATATATATATATATATATATATTATATATATATATCTATATATATATATATATATATATATCTATTATATATATATATATAGTATATATATATTTACATATATATATATATATATAATATTATATATATATATATATATATATATATATATTCGTAATTTTACGTAATTTTTGTTTTGTTAAATTCGGAGAAAATAATTCAGATTTGAAATACATATAAATAAAGTTCGATAAGCCGAATTTAATCATCAACCTGAATAAATTCTTCATTTTTATTGAAATTTCTTAGTAGTTTCTTATTTGAATTTTATTCCCAATAAAAAAAGTCTTAGTGTACAATATGTATGCTGTATATTCCTGTCTTTTTTCACGTATATTCATTTTAGTACTATGTAAAAACAAGCCCCTCAAGAATATGTTTAGCCCCCTCTAGAAAGCAGTGCTGGCTACGGCCCTGTATATATATATATATATATATATATATATATATATATATATATATATTTACACATATATATATATATATATATATATATATATATATATATATATATATATATATATATATATATATATATATTTATATATATATATATATATATATATATATAAATATATATATATATATATATATATATATATATATATATATATATATATATATATATATATATATATATATATATATATATATATATATATATATATATATATATATATATATATATATATATATATATATATATATATTCGTAATTTTACGTAATTTTTGTTTTGTTAAATTCGGAGAAAATAATTCAATTTGAAATACATATAAATAAAGTTCGATAAGCCGAATTTAATCATCAACCTGAATAAATTCTTCATTTTCATTGAAATTTCTTAGTAGTTTCTTATCTGAATTTTATTCCCAATAAAAAAAGTCTTAGTGTACAATAAAGTTTTTCTAGCTAAGCAATGAAGAAAAGTCAGGTGGTTGAAAGTTTGCCTTTTAGTTTCCCTTTTATATTTATTCCTCATTCAATATGAATTGTTTTGCTGTCAACTATGAAATATTCAAGAAAACATAAAAGTATTGATTATAATTTCTGAGAATTTAACAGTTTTATTTGATATGCTTCATCTCGATAATAATTTCTTCGAACACTTAAACTGGAATTTAGTTTCAGGCCTTTCTAACATAAGTTTTTTTTATGTATGCAGTCGGAAACACATATCTTATCATTTGTTAAGATGTGAAATATCCTCTTGAAATAGTCTCCGTTTTTTCGCTTATAATCATAATTTAAATACATTCTATAGATTCCAAAGCAGACCATATTTTTAGTCGAATAAAAAAATAGTCTGATGCACTCGAAAAGATACATCATAATTAATGATACCGAATGTTAAAATACTTTCACAATATGCGACTGGAATTTCTTTATTCCGTTATTTTTCAAGTGAAACTTCATTTAGTGCTTGAAGTCAGATAATCCATCGCTATGTTACCATATTCATCATCGATATCAAACTTGAGTATTATAAAGCTATATATTATTCGATTCTCAACTTCGTCAGATATATCTCGTGGGTGAAAGCTTTAAAATCAATTCGCTATTTAGGGGCACGTGCCTTGAGCCAGGAATTATTCATTTTTCGAAGTGAATTGGCCGCTTATGTGCTAAGGTTTTGAAAGATTGATGAGGGTAGGTAGTAACAAGGAAACAACAAATTAGAACGCGGTTGCTTGCTCCTCACCCCCTTTATATCAATCCAATTTGCATGAAAACTTGGTAGATGTGCCAGAGCTTCCTGATGATAATTACTCAGTGAGGTCTTTGGCCAGATATACTGATGAAAATTAAATGCCGAAAACTTCTGTCTTGGAGGGACATGAAAAATAATCAAGTCGAAATTAGAGCAAAATTATAATATGAATATTCCTTTCATAGCAAGCGTTTGAAACGCTGGCCACTAGTCAGAAGATTTGATTCTTAAATGAAAATAAATTGACGAAAAGCTTGAATAAAAAGGGATAAATAATAGAACAAAATGCACGAACAGTAGAGCTTCATCATTAGCGTCTTATTCTATTCCCACCACGAAATAACATGAAATCTCCACATTAAAATGGCTACTGTTAAGAAATATAGTTGAAACTACCAACCGATACTTCCTAAACATCAATTCAAAACACGTACCAAATTTCAATACTTGCGGAAATGCGCAAATCCTCAAAAACAACGAAAAGATAAGAAAAATCTCTCCATAAAAAGGGCGGCGGAGAGTCTATTATTAAAGACTTCACTAGGATGCTAAAAATGTATTATACACTTCCCTTTCAAGTCAGAGGTTGAAATTATATAAAGTTACCTTCAAAAATATTTACTTACTCGAGAACTTTGAGATTATTCTAGGAAGACAATTTTCAGTTTTGATAAAATTGAACTATAAAACAGCATGAGACATAACACGAATTCTTCGACTCATTTTACAAACCGAAGATCAAACTAATGGTACCATATTACTCTAGTAACATAACATATTTCTTAATCCACATATAATTCAGTGATTCACCCCTTTTGCTAGACATGGCTAAAGATTCAGAATTGAATTTAAATTTGAGTGACATCTATATTACTGAATAAGAAATTGTGTTGCTAGAATAATATGCTACAATTATTTTCATCTTTGGTATATGGGATGAGTCAAAGATTCGTGTCATGCCTAATGCTGTTTTATATTCAAATTTTATCTTACAAACTTTATCAAAACTGACTTTCCACAGTAATCTTGAAATTTTCAAGAAAGTAATTATTTTTGAATGTAATTTCATATAATTTTAACCTCTTGACTTGAAAGAGAAGCATCCTCATTGTAAAATAAGTCTTGAGTCCTGGTGAAGTCTATAATGATAGGCAAAAGCTTGGTGAATGAACAAACAATATATTAGTAGCACATTCCATCGTTTTATTGCTACCTCTAGTATTTGGGGAATCTCATCCATGATACTACTGCATTATATATATATATATATATATATATATTTTATATATATATATATAAATATATATATTTATATATATATATATATATATATATATATATATATATATATATATATATATATATATATAATATAACAATCAAAAACAAAAACAGTGAAATATGCAGAATGACATACCTATATTCATTAAAAACAATCAGAAATATCAAAACTTTAAAATAAAACACACTTGGCCAAAGTTTCACTATGTAAAAATAATTAGATACTGTATTCAGCAGAAGAGTATAGTCGACGTGTTTCGAATTATGAACTCATTATCAGGATTGACTGCAGGAGAGTATTACATCTTATTTTATAAACGAACAAATTGATTTTCAGGTTTTTGCTATTGTCTGTTTCATAAAATAAGATGTAATACTATCCTTCACTGCTAAATACAGTGCCTAATCATTTTTATCTAGTGAAAGCCGAGTGTGTTTTATTTTATAGTTTAAACCTTATAATATATTTCATAAATTTCCGGGTGATTTTAAGAATTATATACATTTCCTAGGAATTGTCTGCAATGAAGAATTACATATATTTCCCTTGACATATTTATATATATATATATATATATATATATATATATATATATATATATATATATATATATATATATATATATATGAAAAACTTGGTTCTCGGAACGAACCGCCTAAAAGATTCGAAAAATTTTGACGTTTCGGCTCCTTATGTGAAGCCATCTTCAGGAGAATTAGAAGGGAAAATAATTCAGATACGTGGCCTCAATCTGCCTATTCCACGAATCGAATTAGGAGGAATCGGAAACAATACGACTGCGTAGTCTTAACCTGCCTACTCCGCTAACCTTACTGCTTCCTGTCAACTTCTAATTATCCTGAAGATGGCTTCACAAAAGGTGCCGAAACGTCGAGATTTTCCGAATCTTTCACGCGGTTCATTCCGAGAACCAAGTTTATCAAATACTTCCGACCGCGGAAATCTTTCTGAACATATATATATATATATATATATATATATATTATATATTATATATATATATATATATATATATATATATATATATATATATATATATATATATATATATACCTAATATATATCAACAGTATATTCATATAGCAAAATACGAAACAACGCATGCACTTGGATATCATGATAATATTTTTGCTATTTTTGCTTTCTAACTGTTGATAATAAAATGCTCTAACTCATACTTGTCAAGAAAATACATACATACAAAGATAAAATGAGACATAAAACTTGTATCGCTATGTAGATACAGTGTTAAATTTACAGTGTCAATACAGTGTTTCGCAAGCAGTTTCCCCGTTGCTAATTTCAATTATTTAATCAGTATGTTTGAACAGAACTTAGGGCTATTGTATTTCATTCGTTCTTATCGTTCCATTATGAGAGTTTTTGAATTTTAAATCCCGAGGGAAGGAAGATAATTTATTAAGGTCCAAATTTTCGAATATACTTTCGAGGTTTCTGTTTATATTCACAAATCGGAGACTCCGCACGTGCTAAATCAGTAACCCATATTTTATTTCGTTTCTTCGCGTTTTATTTTCCTCTCCCTCAGAATAATATATAGTTGAGATCAATATAATTTGTTACTCAAGTCCATCTGGGATAGTAAAGAGATCCAGCGCACCAGCAATGAAAATAAATATCATTTTTAACAACCTGGACATGGCTTACGAATAGACGAAACTTTCAGGACTATCTTGGAGATTGAATGATATTTCGTTATTATCTCAAATAAATTCATCGATTGGAGAATTAGTTCATAACTCGAAGTAGTAGTTCTTTAATACATCCAACTAACAAAGAAATAGTCGATGATTAATTACTTAGATTTAACTATTACCAGAAAAAGCAACAAACACGAATTTTCAATTTTTCATCATAAACCATCTCATACGGATATTACAATTCATTACTACACCCTTTTTAACATAAATTAGCGGCTTATCATAGTATGATTCATAGGCTTTTCAAAATTCCGTTGTCCGAAGCAAATTTTCGAAAGGAAATGCATATAATTAAACAAATGGCAGTAAATAATGGTTATTCACCTAATATGATTGACAGCCTCATTCAGATGAAAAAATACAAAATGGCAATTTCAGAAGTTTACCCACTTATATCCGAAAAAAGTAGAGTATTTAACAGTTTAACATACTTGGGCAAACCTTCCGAAAACCTGAAATTGTTTTTTCATAAAGAAAATTTCAAAATTTCATTTAAAACCAATAATAGCATTGGAAAATTGATTACAAACAACAAATCAAAAATTCATAGAGATGAACGTACTGGTGTTTATAGACTCGACTGTAACGATTGTGAAAAATTCTATATAGGACGTACAATTAGAAATATCAATACTCGAATACTCGAACACCAACGTAGCTATATTAAGCAGAAAACAGACTCTAATTATGCGTGCCATCTTATTCAAGAAAAACATACCTTTAATCACAATTATAATATATTACAATTAGAAAATAGTCTCCATAAAACCAACTGTTGGGAATCCCTATACATCAATAAATATAAAAATTCCGGACACTTATTTAACGACCAGATTGAAGTAAATCCTTCTCCTCTCCTTAATCTGTTCAATGTACCTACTAAGGTAAAAGCACCAGTTGTCGACACGTTAAGAAAAAAAAAATCAGTTATTCTGGCAGAGATTTCAGTGAATTGATGTTCATATCAAAACTATCATGCCTACCGGATGTTCATAGTTTAGGCTTCACGTCGAATCAGAAATTGGGATGATTTTTAACCAAATGAGAAAAAAATAGATTTTTTTGTAAATATCTGTAAATGTCCCTAAGCTCGACACGCTAAATTAAGGATGTTCCAGTTCTTGACACTGTAAATGTTCCAGTAGTCGACACATATAAATAACATCAGTTTTGGTCATGGGAAATTACATAACAAGAAAAATGTATGTTGTGAAAGCAGAAAACAATAATAAAATATTCAACACATTTGTGAATTAAATATCTAATAGGTAAAATGAAATAGAAAGATTATAAGAACATAAATGTAACAAAAATCTTCTTTAGTCACATTTATAGTTCAGTAATTGCTAAGGTATTGAGAAATCGGTAGCTGGCCCTTTCCCCAAGTGTAGTCAGTTCTGAAGTCTCGACAGCTACAAATTCCTTCCTTCGACTGTCGAAGTTTTTCAACCCATAACTAATATGTTTCCATTTCCTCTGATAATATAAAACTTATTTGCTTCATCAAGTCTTCAAAGCTAGTATTTTCACCAACTTCTTTAATTTCAGAATGCACCTCTTTCCAGTCAGAATCTTCTGATTCTTGGTATGAAATCCTGTCTGTATCCTAAGAAGACGACTCTGGTGGCAATGGTTGTTTTGTCTTTATCAACTTAAGTTTCTTCTGTTCGTGTGCTAACTTTTCCTTTGTATCTCTTACTTTTTTCCTTTCTTCTTTACACCTTTCTTCTTCTTGTTCCTTACATTCTTTTCTTTTATAGTACTCTATCAAAGCAAGTTGGATTTTCTCTTTCGTTTTCTGGCTGTGAAGAATGTTCTGGCCACAAAGCAAAGCTAGCTTGAAAGGCGATAACAAAAAAGGCAAATGTTATTTCTATTGATCCGTATTGAATCAATAAATCATTACAGTTACATTGGGCCCTTTTCACATAAATATTTTCTTTTCCTCGACAACCGTGTCGACTATAGGACACCAAAGATCACTCTCCGTTCCCATAGTCGACATGGGGTGACGAATATTGGATCTAGTTATAGTACAGTAAAGTTACATATACATATCTGTATCAAATTAGCTGAACGTTCAAACCACACTGAGTTATTATCTTATAAAGATGTTCCTTTTCTCGACACCCCTGTCTACTATAAGAACATAGCACTTTTCGTGTACCAGTACTCGACACATGCCGAAAAATATGTCAAAAACTTAAAAAACCACAATATACTTACCTGGGCTGCAGCTTCGAAGGTTTCTCAGTTCATAGAACACAACAAAAACATTTTTAGTAAAAAAATACCATTAAACAATACTACAACAAAATTAGCTTTTCTTAACCTACACCTTAACAAACACTGGTTATTGGCGGGAAAAGTCGAGGTTGCTGGAAAAACTTCAACCGTTTTCTTATATGTTAGTGACTTTCCATGGCATGACTATGGCATTGTGCACTAAAAAGTCTGAGCTATCATTGGTTATTTCGGGAAGCCGATGTTTGCTATGGTTACGTTATTTTTTCAAATCATTACAATGCGTGTCGACTACAGGTACAGTGTCGACAACTGGTGCGTTTACCTTAATGGCTTTGAATGAATTGCTTATTGTTATTTAGTTTCTCTAGGAACCCCTCTGTTATATTCAATTTTCGTATAAATAGCTTATTTTGTAATACCATAGTTTAGTACGAGATGAAGTCAATGTTATGACGAAACGCGTTTACTCAATAGATTTTTATTCAACCTGTTAAAAGTTAGTTTTTTTATTTCTTTATAAAGTTATGAATATGAACTTTCACCAAGTAAATGATAATTCAATTCAAAATATTTCTAATGTATATACTCCGTACCTAAAATTAATCTAATTAGGTATAAAGAATTGTAACCAATGAGTAAATATTCCACATTTTTCGGAACTGCAAAGTGACCAATATCAGAGAAAATATTGTAATTAAAAGAGATATGCGTGAGCAGTACAGTTCCGTCACTGAGGTCGTATTCTTCCCTGCTATTTGTTTTTTTTACATAATAATTTTGAATTTTGTTATACTGTTGAGATCAGCAGAACCTTAAAAAATTAAATCTCTGAATTAAAATAGCGATGTTTAAAAAAAAATTAAAACCCTCAAAGATACTTTACTTACATCAACTCAATCCACGTACAGATTTTCGAGGAGACGTGAAATGAGCCACGCCTTAGAAACATGAAATCTTTACTTTAAAATGGCAGCGATTAAGAAAAATAGTTGAGGTTTACAAAGATTAATTCTTTAAATTCAACTCAATCGACGTTCTCAATTTTAATCCATTAACTCAAAAATTTTCAATAATCACGAGAAAATAAATTTTTGCATTGAAATTACTGCGGTTAGAGAAAAAATGTATTCTGCCGGTCGGCACTTCCCTAACATGAATTCAATCTACGTACAAATTTTCAAATCTTTAATTTTCTAACCAGTTTGGTTAGCTCCGAGCATTTTCCAAAAAGCATTAAAATGATAAGTGTCAGACATTTTGTTCATAATAAACTTTGAAATCTTTTGCCGTCGGTTAAAAAAAATTCCGCTCATTCACCTCCCTGCCCCTAACCCTCACCAAGATTCAGAGATGCCAAAATTTTGACCAGATTTTCCCAAATTTCGATAGTTTTTTTCTGTCTCAAGACCAATCCTAGATACCAAATTTCAGCTGATTTAGTTTGATGGGGGCCGCTGCTGATGCCAAGATGTAACAGAAAAAAATATATAACAGATATTTATATATATATATATATATATATATATATATATATATATATATATATATATATATATATTATTATTATTATTATTATTATTATTATCAATATGTATTCAAAGAAATAAGAAATACTACAATACATGAGTAATACAATAATTACCTAAGTTACAAAACATGAATATATGTTACATGTCCATAAACTGAATAAATGACTCAAAGAAAAATAACTCGAAGAAGATTAAAAGACATCTCAAGTGATCGAGATGCCAGGTAACCACCTTGTTTGAGGATTGATACCATAGTCCTTTCACATCAAAAAATCGTCAAACAGTTCATCATGTCAAAGGGGTCAACAAGTTTCTCAGTTGATCGTTCTAAGTAAGGGTTAGTTTATAAGTATATGATAAAACTATCCATATTCAAAATTTTTCTCACAAACTGTCTAGAGAGACTAAGTATCCAGGACTTTAATAATTTTTTATAACGATTATTGCTGCTACTGAATTTTATATGAACTGGAAGGACGTTATATACTCTTGGTACCAAAAAGGTATATGATTTCTGAAAGATCGTCTTGTTGGCCTTCGGTGTAAAGACCCTCTAAGCCTCGTTTGATGACCATGATTATTAAAACTCACACCGTGAAGATTTCTTCCCTGATGTATTGCAAGGACCTCAAAGAAAAGCTGTCTGAGATCCATTATTCCGGACCGCTGGAAGAGTTCGATATATATATATATATATATATATTATATATATATATATATATATATAGTATATATATATATATATATATATATATATATATGTATATATATATATATATATATATATATATATATATATATATATATAACAGGAGAAAAATAACGGCGAGACGGTTCATGACCTCCGCGGTAGCTCAGATCTCGGATATAAAATATATGATTGAATACATAAAATGAATTTTGCGCTGGAAAATATCAAATAAAAGTTCACAAATAACAGTTAAGTCATAACATGAAAAAAGCCGCAGGCCGGCGCAGGCACGTGTTTTGGACTCTTTGGTCTTTATCAAGTGTGGGATGAAAAACTTGCTGCAGTTTATTTTCGATCATGCACCTCCCCGCCAGTGCCTTCGCCAAAGTTTGTAGATAAAAAAATTTTCACTGAATTTACCCAAATTTTGATAAATTTCTTCTGCCTTAAGAATAACCCTAGACATCACCAAGGTTCAGAATTATTCGAAATATCTCAGGTACATTCAGCAAACTTGAATTTCCACGCATAAACTGATTTATATTTGAAAATAGATCTTAAGTACTGTGAACACTTTCACAGTATAATATTGAAAGATCTTCATTTAATTGTACAAATGGGGATGTGTTTTGCCGGATAACGTAGGCTGACAATTAATCTGTGTGCTCGATATTAGCATGAAAAATTAATATAATCTATACTAATACAACATCGAAATGCTGAATATATCTGATATTGCCAACACTATTTGTGGAAATGGGTAATTTATTATCACGACATGAATTATATTTTGTCGAACAGTACCCAATTTTCATGATATTTCATTAATATATGCGGGAAGATTATCACCAATCTGATCAATTTTATATAATACTTTGTAATAAAAAACATATTTTATTCACTAGGCTTTTTAATCTGGAGGTAAAATGAACTCAAATCGATGTGCCACGTTAATTAAATGTTTTTAAATACAACACGATAAGAACGATATGCGGCAGTATGAAAATATGCTATCTTTAATGGGATAACTGAACAGTGAATCAATGAAATAGTTAGCTTCGATTTTTCAAATGGAACACCCTATATATAATATTATTTTCAGAATCTCCAGCAATTTCCCAATAACTTCTCATGATACTTCCCTATACCTATCTGTTACCGTTTCCGAAATAAAAATTATTTTCATTTTTTTTCTCCGAAAATCAAGACCTATTAAAACGCTGATATCTTCGAGTTGAGAAATAATGTGATATCGAAATTTGGGTTGAAGTTTGGTGATACTTGAAGGCTCCCTACACTTCAGCCTTATTTGCGTTACTTCAATACAGGGTGGTAAAAAATTTCAGTAATTTTGTTTGCTTGAAAAAGTGACGGAAAGTTGATTTTTTCAAATGGAATGCCCTATATATTATTGAAAATTCGGAAAGCCGCTGGAATTTGCTTTTTATCTATGTTATCATACCTATACCTAAATAGTCAGGTTTCGGACTTATTAGCATTTATTTGTCAAAATGTCTCTTGTGTCCCCATTCGGTATTTGGTAAGCATGCCATGATCACTATTCGACAGTAACGTTGTGACAATCTGCTAATAGTATCGATATTTTTGACATCTCAGAAGTTGCAAATGCCTTAAAAAACGATGTAACAAAACTATTCAAATGAAGTTCCTATGAATTCGTTTATTTTTTTGGAAAATTTGATAAAATTATCAGCAGAACATGTAAAAGTTCAATAAAATGTATCCGAATCTACCGCCAATGAACCTCAAGAAATTTATACGAATTCAGAATAATTTCAATGCATATGGATAAACTTTAAAAAAGCACCAATAGGCTTGATAGTGGAAGTATTGATATAAAAAATTATAAAAAAGGAAAACAATTATGTGGAATGTTTCAAAATATGTTAGAATCTCTGGCCGTTCACTTTCAAGAACTTCAAAATGCGGGCGTTGGCTGATTTCGACGTGGCAGATCTGATTTCGTTCGGATCCAAACCTTCAAATGTTTGGGTAATACTGTAATTGTCTCTCGAACGCACGCAAAAAATAATAGACATATTCATATGAACTTCGTTTGAATAGTTTTGTTCCATCGTTTTTGAAGGTAGTTGCAACTTCTGAGATGTCAAAAATATCGATATTTTTAGTAGATTGTCACAACGTTACTGTCAAATAGTGATCATGACATGCTTACCAAATCTCGAATGGGGACAAGATGTACAAGAAACATTTTGACAAATAAATGCTAATAAGTCCGAAACCTGACTAGTTAGGTATAGGTATGATAATATAAATAAAAAGCAAATTCCAGCGGCTTTCCGAATTTTTAATAATATACAGGGCATTCCATTTGAAAAAATCAACTTTCAGTCACTTTTTCAAGCAAACAAAATAACTGAATTTTTTTACCACCCTGTATTGAAGTAACGCAGATTAGGCTGAAGTGTAGGGAGCCTTCAAGTATCACCAAACTTCAACCCAAATTTCGATATCACATTATTTCTCAACTGAAAGATATCAGCGTTTTAATAGGTCTAGATTTTCGGAGAAAAAAAATGAAAATAATTTTTATTTCGGAAACGGTAACAGATAGGTATAGAGAAGTATTATAAAAAGTTATTGGGAAATTGTTGGAGATTCTAAAAATAATATTATATATAGGGAGTTTCATTTGAAAAATCAAAGTTGCTACTACTTTCTAATAGAAGTGGCAACACCGCATTACCAAAAATATCTTAGTTGGGTAGAGAATGTCCGACTATGCCCTCCAGTAAATTTTCAAAGTGATCCGTAGTATGGTTCACCAGAAACGTCTAATGTGCCATCCACCGTGAATCACCCTATATATATATATATATATATATATATAAATATATATATATATATATATATATATATATATATATATATATATATATATATAGGGTGATTCACGGGTGATTCATTTATATATATTGTCATATATATATATATATATATATATATATATATATATATATATATATATATATATATATATATATAAATATGTGAGTGGCAGGAACTATCGAGAATTAAGTCATACACTCAGGTGAAGCTCTTGAGGCATACCAAGCTTTCGGACATTCACATTTCCCTCTTCAGGGTACTAAAAGAAAATTTCCTTAATTATACAAAAAGATGATCACCAAGCTACAATCTACTTACCCTCGATGTACGCAAAACATATAAAAACTCAGCAATCTGATACATAAGAACTCCAATGCATAAAGCACGTTATGTGTGTGAAATTTGAAAAATTAATGAACATCACAAATAGAATATAAATAAAGACTCAGCAATCTGATCAATAACAACTCCAGTGCATCAGCAAGTTATATGAGTGTATTGAACAGTTATTGAGCATTACAAAACAGACAAAAAATTAAATTAAAATGTGAAAAAATTAGGTGAGCTAATTTTACAGTGAAACTTAAATTTTGAAAATGACAGTTGACAAAATGACAATTGACACAACGAAAAAAAAAGAAAAAGAAAAATAAAAACAATATAAAAACCTCAGGCAATATGACAAAAGAATAATTAGAGCAATTATATATATATATATATATATATATATATATATATATATATATATATATATAAAGCTAGGAGAAAACTCGTTGGGTACGCAGCATGCAGGAAGTATACTCTTATAACACTTTTTCCAATATTTCGACAATGTTTATTGTCATCATCAGGGCATGCTGCGTACCCAACGAGTTTTCTCCTAGCTTTATCCTGACTGGTCAGCAAAGACTTCCTCTTTCTTTATATATATATATATATATATATATATATATATATATATATATATATATATATATATATATATATATATATATATATATATATATATATATATTATATATATATATATAAAATATATATATATATATATATATATATATATATATATATATATATACACAAATATACTGACTTCATAATTGCTTTAATTATTTATTTGTCATATTGCCTGGGATTTTTATATTGTTTTTTTTTTCTTTTTCTTCTTTTTTCGTTGTGTCGATTGTCATTTTGTCAACTGTCATTTTCAAAATTTAAGTTTCACAGTAAAATTACCTCTCCTAATTTTTCCACATTTTAATTTAATTTTTTGTCTGTTTTGTAATGCTCAATAACTGTTCAATAGCACTCAATATTTGCTATCATATAGATGAACAGTTTCAAAGGTTGTTGGTCGGGATGATTATTAAAAAACCATTTCAATGATTTGCCGACGTTTCGTTTATTTTTATAAACTTCCTCAGGGCTATCATTAGAATGTATTGTTTGTCGCTATGTTCTCCATTTTATTCATGATAAGTTTACGTTACATTCTGACGAAAAAAGCCAACTAATGATAGCCCTGAGATAGTTTATAAAACTAAACGAAACGTCGGCAAATCATTGAATTGGTTTTTTTAATAATCATCCCGACCAACAACCTTTGAAACTGTTCATCTATATATACTACATTGGTCGTTATCTCCACATCTATATTTGCAATAATGCAGGATAATGGATTAACCGTTATTTTGTGCTCATTATGCTTCACATATTTCATTCGCTATATAACTTACCAATTTGACAAAAATTCGATCTGCCGTGTATAAAACATCGATTCCGATCTGATACTATGGTTCTAGGGTATCTGCAAACAATGTTCGTTATTACCCTGATTAACGTATATTAAGCTTCCACATATTATGCATAATTACAAATGATTAAACTTACGTGCTGTCGAATAAATCGTGGATTTGAACAATAATGAATTCATACATGAGCCACCGGGCAAGAGTTAGGTTACAGGGAGAAATACACTTAATCTCCGTTCAGAAATGATGATTTACTACTCATTTAGTTGATAGCTGTATATTGCCAAATAGCGCAGTACGGTTGGAAGATTTTGCGATCATTTGTTTGTTTCATTCAGGCTATTGATTCGATTAAATATGTTTCCTGGAATTATCACATTTACGGCGTAGTATTTCAGCTCATTATTAAAGTTTAGACTATATCAAAACGAGTCTCATGCGCCACGACATGATTTTAACAAATGGCGGTTTATGCTGGATTCAAACCGATAGTGATATCTAGTGATAGCAAATGAATACACTTCCAAGCGTTGAGCGTTCCATAGTTGGGATATGTATGACAAATTGATGTTTACTATCTGCATACCTTTTAGGATGAACTATGCTCCTGGTGAAATAATGGAGGCAATGGCTGTAGAACACCTGGGCCCTGTAACACAAGCCGTACAAGTCCTACAATTGTTATATATTTTACACTTGTAACTTTTGCATAACACAACCCTTCTTGTAATTACCCGTACGGCACCAGTAATTACGGAAGAATCTCGACATATGTAAGCGTTTTCTGTAACACAAAGTTAACACTTGTATTATTGTGTTACAGAATTTGCAACAAGTGTAGATAATGTTTTACCTATCTTCAACCCTGGGTAAATGCACACTGTATAGGAATGTGACCTCGATTCGGAAAAATCGATTAGTCAATAATCGATTTTTTTTGCTTAGAGATAAATCGATTTGTGAAAAATCGATTTAAAAGAAAAATAATCGATTTTTATTTATACTTCGACTTTCTATACGAAAAATGCCTATTCGATGTATTAGTGGAAATATATTATGAATATCTAATTTTAATTCAATTGAAGTGAAAACTATTCAAGATAATAAGTAACAAAAAATAGCCAAATGAACCATTTTCATATTTTCTTACTTTCGCCAGCAAATTTTAGTAGGAAGACATTTTTATGGTTAACGACAATTATTTTGACACTTCAAAACATCAAAGATGAAAATAAAAACCATAGATAAATACTATATATTGAGTACAGATATATATTAAGATTTCTATGGTATAAACAAAAAAGATCACAACTTATTATATATTAGTACGTACAGATGGCGCTGATTTTTTATCGACTTGTTCAGTAAACTTATCCATTTTTTCATCCATCGCACAGATAGCTCCCTTTACAAAAATCGATTTAAAATGTGTAATTCTTATAATCGATTTATTAGAAATAGATGTTTACCATTAGTAAAATCGATTATAAAAAATCGACAATGAAAAAAAAATTATCGATTAAAATAAAAATCGATTATTTATTCACATCCCTAATACTGTACAGTAGTATTATGATAAGTCCCGTACTGTCAACACGTACGAATCTGTTCTTGCAATATGTGGTCAAGCGATTCCGAAAGTCACTATGAAGATGTGCCTAAAGAATATCGTTTTAATATTAGGAAAGACTTTGCTGTTCTCATTGATAACGAATTCAACGAAAGGTTTCGTCTGAGCCGAGAACAATTTGAAAATCTCCTTCGGGATATTGGACCAAGGCTTGCAAATAAAACAGTTCGATGGTATGGATTGACACCATCGCAAAAGACATTAATTGCCTTGCACTGGTTAGGAAATGGCGGTCAGTATCATGGTGTTTGCGATATGCATGGGATATCAAAAACAATTTGTTTTGAAGACATTTTACTGAGACGTCTACTTGAATAACCTAACCTAACCACTATCCCAAGCGTGTCATGACAAGTTTGCATCGAGTAGGAATAATATTTTCATTAAATATGTAGCTACATATGTACAAAATTATTTACTTTCTACAATTGTAGCCATTTGCATTGTGATACGGAATTAAGTAGGACTTGTAGTTACAGGCAGATCACTTGTCACTTGTAACTTGTTACAATTGTATGATTTGTGTTACAGGCCCGCCCCCTGCAGTCGTTATAATATCTGCAAAAGAGATAGGAACCGACAGCCTTCCTCCCATTTTCGGCTGAATGAAGGTGAGCGGTAAATGACGAGTCGTCTCCTTTTTGAATTGAGTGAGTAGGTGTAAGGATTGCATAGGTGTAGAGCTCCAAGCATGAGAACAGTAATTCAATGCTGGATGAACTTGAGCCGTATCAAGTAGTACGAAAAGGATAACTAATCTTTTGGTAAAACATAATAAGCGATAAGCCCCCTACCGGTGTCGAATATTACTAGAGCATGGGCGATAGATTGCTCTGTTTACATCTGTTTACGTGTATTTTATATGAGGAGTTGTTGAGTTTCAATTGTGTTTTGGATCGTTTACAAACGTTCAGAAGAAATGAATCACTATTGTTGTGTATCTTATTGTTCATCTTGGGCAAAAAAAACCCGAATATAGATTCCATACCTTTCCGAAAGCTGGACAATTCAAAGTTGCATTCCAAACAAAGTTGGGAAACAAGGAAATGATGGACAGAAGAAAGGTGTGGATTCATAACTTGAAGATTGAAAAAAATGTCTGAACATAAGAGAGTTGTTCTTTACAGTTTACTGAGAATAATTATTTTCCCTGCAGTAAGTTTGTGGATTTTTCCATATAGAATTATACCAACTAATGATGTGCAATTTTCAGCTAACCGAAAACGGAGAGTTTTTGAAGTCCAATGCTGTTCCAACGAAAAATGTTCCACTTTTATCGGAATCTGAACCTGGGCCATCATCCAGAGATTCTAGATAATTGTATTTTCTTTCATGTAACAACCAGATAATATTAAAATAATAATAACAAATGATGTTTATTTGCACAACCAAAATGACAGTTTATCATAACATCAAGAATATGAAATAAATCTTGACTCTATGGCTAGGTAAAAACTAAAATATTCAATTATATAATCAGGAAAACAGAGATTCTATCAAAAAAAACCAGACTCTCAGAAGTCCACCGTACTTTTAGGAGAGCTGTTATACGTCAGGAAAATTCAAAAAATATAATAATACTCATCACGTTCAAACCATTCAAGCAGAGTATTCATATTAATTCTTCTTTTATTTCATGTTGTTTCTTTCAGTTTGAAGTTGAAAGTAGACATGTCAGAGATGTTTTCTAGAAACTTTTGAAAGTTTTTTTATTTTTTAAATAAATAGGTGTTCTACCATACAGCCTTTTCATGAGGTATACATAGTTCCTTCAACCAATTAATTTATTCGTCCTCTACTTTATTTTATTATTGATTTTCAAGTTCAATGATAAAAACTCAGTGTAAATTTCAACTTGATGTAGGTAGGTTATCTACTGTTGAACAGAGATAATATTGTCCTCAATCGAAACACAATGAACCACTAGAAAATACGAAGTCCAAAAAAACACAAATTACGAAGCCAAACGTTCCAAAACTCAAAATGAAATGAGCGTAAATATCATTACCAATCAATGTGAACAAACAGCTAATGGCCCATGCTCTAGTACCGATATTAGCCGTTCCGGCGCTACGATCTTAATTTCGGACGCCAATAAGTGCAGCAGACTTGGCAATGTTGAAGACATATTCGTGCCAGGTTAAATTCGAATTATTCGAACGCTAATTCCTAAAAGATGCACTTTATAGTTTGGTAATTTCGTTTTCCAATAATAATTGAAGATAGACGAGGAAGTTGTTATGAAAACCTGGTTCTTGATAATCCCTGGTTAGAAATAATCATGAGGGGGCTATTTATAGACAATACGTTGATGGCCAAATGTAGATTCACTATCAGGCCTCTGGTTGGTGGTGGATGCTTTCAGATAACTATCGTCAGCAGAACTCACAGTTCGCCTATATTCAGTGGAATTCAGGAGAGTACTAATAAATAAAAGAGAAAGCGTCGCTGATAAGATAGAACTTTGAACCACACCAGCCAGCGTTTACAGTATTCAAGGCCGAGCTAGCATCATCGGCAGCAATAAGTTTTTGATTTTCATGAAGGTAACTTTTGATCAAGTCGCATAGTTGCTCTGGAAGATTATAAGATTTCAGCTTCGATAACAGTACGTTCTTCTGAACTTGGTCAATAATTATACATGATTCTCTATAACGCTTGTCCAAAGATGTTAATTTTTGTACGGTAACTGGACGATAGTTTATAGGCGAACACTTTCATATGAATGGAAATGTTCTTTGCTCGTGGGAAAGCTGAAATAGCCGGCAAATTAGAGGTGCATGCTTGGGCACACAATGCTTCATAATGAAATTCCATCAAAACTCATCCACTTTCTGCGGTGAAGTGCTATTTCGTTCGAATTAATTCGATTACCATAAGTTACAAAAAATGGGATCTTACTCAGTTTGAATTATTTATGTTTATGAAAACAAAAATAATAGAAAACATCGATCGAACACAGAATTCAAGAATCGGTTGATTTTTCAAAACAAGAACCTATTTCAACTTAGCCTGGACAAGACGCATATCAGGCCAGTCAAAAAATATTATTAAATAGATATTCGTTCAATCCACGAACCTTGTTTGTTAGCTAATCTATAATTGTTTGTCTATCGAAGACGAATAATAGACTTGTCCCACTACTTGATTTAATATCGTGAAACCTGACTTGAATTGTTAGCTACAATTATTCGTCGAAGTCCAGCTGTCAAATTTAGTCCGAAAATAAACTGCTAGGACTACTCTTCTTCAGAAATAATTTTGACATGGTGGAAAAGCTATGGACTCAGTTTCCCCAAGTAGAGTGTCATGCTCTGTTTAGCCAAACACTTCTTCAACAGACCCATATCTCATGTCAAGATGTTGAACAGGCTTTATCGGTTCTGCTTTTCCTAGAGAACAATGTGCGAGTGAAAGAGCTGTTGTTATTTTTGAGTTGGTGTTATTTGATTAATTTATTTTGATTACTCATCTTGATACCAATGAACGATACCTTAATATCTAATATCATATATCCAGCACTGTTCCGTGAATACTGTTAGTGATTTAAATATTTTTTAAATATAATCTTGATTAACAATATTTTGATAATAAATTTTCATGATAAATATATTCATAATAAGCAATAGGATATAAGAGATTTTCAATGATCTAATTATAATACTGAAAAAAATAAGTAATCATATTGTACAATGATGTTATCAATAGAACTTTAGTATAGGCTATGATATATAATACTTCGAAAAAACCTACGGATTTAATATATTCATATGCAAAAATATTTGCAAATTTCATAACATAATAATAATAAGTGAAAAGCGTATACGTTGTAAATCGCAATATCCGCATTGTCACTATTCAAAGAATTCAGTGGAGTGGTGATAATTGGTTCCCGGAACAATGCTTTCTTCCTTCATCCGACCCAGCAACCCAACAATGTGTTAGTATGGATTAATTACTTAAGGTGCTTTATAACGGTGGTTGCATCGACCAGTTGGCCCACCTCGTTCAGACTTCAGACTACGAGTGAGCAAGTGCTTATATACTGTTCCCTCATGTTTGCGGATTCAATCCGCTGTATAGGTCTGTGTTTTGGCATTTTAACAGAGCTAGGAAAATCACATTATGATATTGAGTTGCGACTAAAATAAAGAGATTGTGGTTTTCGTAACTACCTTATTTGCTTAATTGTAGATAAACACTAACGGAAAGCCCAACTCAAGTCCAGGAGTTGATTATATCGAGTATATATATATATATATATATAATATATATATATATTATATAATATATATATATATATATATATATATATATATATATATATATATATATATATATATATATTTTTTTTTTTATATATATATATATATATATATATACTATATATATATACAGTGCTTTCATGATGAAAGGAACAAATTCATTAAAAAATTAGGTTTCTATTTCATGTTAAAATCCTCGGACAGGTCGATTAGTATTTTTATTTGGGCAATTTTCGCAATAAAAATTTTGTATACAGGGTGTCTCATTCAAGAGCTATGGCTTTGTCATTAGTTTTTTTAAAGGTAATACCCTCTATATTATTTCACTTTACAATTCTACGATAAATTCTTATCACTTTTTGTGAACATACCATATGCCTCAACTTGATGGATTCCCAGATTATAACGGAGATAGTGGAGCACCTGGAGATTTAAAATGTGGATTAAAAGTACAAAAAAAAATTTAGGTAAACATTGTCATTAAATCTGAAGAATGAAATTTCACATGTACCATCTGAATTAATTCACTGGTGCTGTATAGTCCGCAGTTTTCACGTTTTTAACGCTCCAGGCACTACACTACTTCATTGTTTAAGAAAATGCAATTACTTGAGAGAGAACGTATTGAAGTACTTATGATGATTGGTTTTGGAGATAGGGTGCGTTCACAAGAAGAAGTCTGCAATCTATTCAATGAAAATCATCCTGATCGTCCGCCAATTACTAGATCGATAGTCAGCAAAATTGAATCAAAATTCAGGAGATACGGCTACGTTAGAGATTTACCTAAAGGAAGACCACCGAGAGTATCTGAAGAAACAGTGCTGAACGTTCTACTAGAAACCCAAGATAACCCTCATACATCCATTACTACAATTTCCAATAATTTCAATTTATCAGTAGGGTCCCTGCATAAAATACTTAAGGTAAATAAGTATCATCCCTATAAAATTAAGCTGGTACATGAATTATTAGAAGACGATTTTGACCGCAGAGTACAGTTTTGTGAGCAGATTCTTGAAATTCATAATCAACATCTAAATTTCATTACAAACATAATTTTTTCTGATGAAGCCACCTTTACTTTAAATGGCCACGTCAACAGACAAAACTGTAGGTATTGGGCGACCGAGAATCCTCATTGGATGCAAGAATGCCACACACAGCGGCCTCAAAAAATTAATACATGGCAGCGATTGTTCGAAATCGTATATGTTGGTCCCTATTTTTTTGAGGAACACTAAACGGAGAGGACTACTTGAACTTTCTCCAGTTCGAACTCATTCCGGCTTTAGCTGTTTTGTTTCCTAACCCACAAGATCCTGACATTCCTAATAACGAGATATGGTTTCAACAAGATGGCACCTCCTCTCTATTCAATCGCTGTTCGTCAATTTCTTGATGCAACTTTTCCCAACAGATGGAATAGGACGGAGAGGTCCGATTGAGTGGCCGCCAAGATCACCGGACATAACCCCATTGGATTTTTTCTTTATGGGGTTATTTGAAGTCTAAAGTTTATTTGAATAGACCAAATAATATTGATGATCTAAAAAGAGATAATCAGGCAGGAAATAAGACTTATCAGTCCAGAAGTAATTGAAAATGTGCAACGGGAAACATTGAATCGACTTCAAAAATGTCTCGAAGTTAAACGGACAACAGATTGAAACATATGTAAAAATTAAATTAGTAATTACATTTGTGTGTTTTCATATCGTACCTCTCATTACCCACTATCTCCGTTTCTGGCAATCCATCGAGTTGAGGCATATGGTATGTTCACAAAAAGTGATGAGAATTTATCGTAGAATTGTAAAGTGAAATAATATACAGGGTATTACCTTTAAAAAAACTAATGACAAAGCCATAGCTCTTGAATGAGACACCCTGTATACAAAATTTTTATTGCGAAAAATGCCCAAATAAAAATACTAATCGACCTGTCCGAGGATTTTAACATGAAATAGAAACCTAATTTTTTAATGAATTTGTTCCTTTCATCATGAAAGCACTGTATATATATATATATATATATATATATATATATATATATATATATATATATATATATATATATATATATATATATATATATATATATATATATATATATATATATATATATATATATATATATATATATATATATATATATATATATATATATATATATAGTGGAATCTCTATAACTCAAACCTCGTTAAGTCGAAATCCTCAGTAAGTCGAAAAAAATTGCCATTCCCTTCCGCTGAACACCTAAATACGCGGTATCTCGAATTATTTAGACTTTGTAACTCGAACAAAATGTTATTTCCCTACGAAGTATTGATGATACATATTTATACTCTATAACTCGAATTTCAAAAAGGAGACTCCGTAAGTCGTAGTTAGTAAAATATAATGACGCCTTACTTGTAATTCCCCAAAATATGTAACAAGCTTGTCCGTCAGTATTATTTTGGCTGTTAACTAACAACATCATTGTTCACATCAGAAGAAGATAACGGATTTTTTAGTGTACAGTTTACATCATTAATATGTAATTTGTTTTAATATAAAAAATATATACATATATAAAAAACGTAAGTTGAATTATTATTCAAATTCGACTCTACAAATCGAAATACATATATACACTTAGAAATCGCGCCTCTGTAAGTCGAAATTTCAGCAGTTAAGTCATATGTATCTCGAAGTTCTTGTTAAGTCGAAAACTCGTTAACTCGAATCTTTTTGCATTTCCCTTGACATTCGAGTTATAGAGATTCTACTGTATATAATATATATATATATATATATATATATATATATATATATATATATATATATATATATATATATATATATATATAATATTTCAAAAGTTTTGAAACGTAAACTTTTTAATAAAATCGAGTTTTTTGAGATTCACCAAGCCTGTTATTGCTAATAATTTTCAAAAAAATTAAAAATAGTTCACAGGCAACAACAATTCAAATAAATAATTATATATATTATATTATATATATATATATATATATATATTTATATATATATATATATATATATATATATATATTAATATATATATATATATCTTTATATATATGTATATAGTTATATGAGAGACTGACTTTGTCGCCTTTTTAAAATGCTGAATTGTAGTTGTAGACGCTGCGCATAATATATATGAAATGCTTATTCATCCTTTTTAGCTAGAGAGCACAATTAGAATAATAAAAATGTAAGTTTGATTTGAACTCTCAACCTGTAAACATCGTTCTGAATAAAATCGTTATTTTTAAAAATAGTTTCTTCGTGTTGAAAAATATAATTGGCGACGAGGATGGGATTGCTTCATTAATCCTTCGTGAAAAGAAGTGCATTAAGTGAATATCAATTCTTAAGAGCAATCCGAACTTTAAAACACATAAGCTCAGTTGTTATCTCACAGTGACGGCGAAATTAGGCAGTACCGGTCCTGAGTTCAACTGACCATTGAAGAAATCAACAGAGTGCATAGTTAAGGGTAGCGCCGAGGACTCCACTTTGGAATAACGATCAGAACGTAAGTTGCAGTAGTTAATCAACTTCCTGTTTTTCCCATGGTTTTCAGCCCAAAACCTACAGACTCCCTATAACACATAGTTGTAGCAGGTCATTAGTAAATTAAGAATTTGTTTTAAATTTTAATTATTTTAAATTGACTTTCATCATTGATTCTTTGGCAGACTCGTTGAATAGATTGAATTTAGATTCAAGAAAGAAAAAAAACTAAATTGTCCAAAGTTAAAATGGCTGAAGGTAACGGCTTAATGATAGCTCGTGAGTTTGGATCTCTATTGCCAAAATTCTCAGGAACACAAGCCGAGTTGAATTCATTTTTGTATTGTTGTGAAGAATATCTTTCGCAATTCTCAAACGAGGAACACATAGTGAAAACATATTGTTTAGCTGTCATCAAAAGTAAATTAATAGAGAAAGCAAATGCCGAATTTCGATCATCTAATGTGTACCAAATACTTGGATCGGTATAAAAACATTTTTATTGAATAAATTTGGTGATCATGTCAATCTCGATGTACTTAAAAATCAGCTTCAATTTCTGCGCAAGAAACCCAATGAAGACGTTCTAGATTTCATTGAGTTAGTTAAAAATTATAAAATCCGAATTAATTATCGAATTGACGCAGAACCTACTTTAGACCAAGCTCTGAAATTATTACATAAACAACTAGTTTCAGACTTAGCAAAAAACGTCCTTATAAGTAATGTCTCAATAGATCTACAAACTGCTCTATTGACTACACCGCATATTACATTTGACTTAACGGTACAGACTATAGAGAATTATATGTCTCAAAAATCACAACTAGATTTGATGAGAACATGGAAACAACCAGTGATTGCACCTACGAAAACGTTTCCTTCTCAACCTATTCATTTACAACAAAGAACAGTACTACCGCAAAGACAATATCCGACGAATAGTCAGGTTTTCGGAAGAAATAACAAGGAAATACCTAAAACAAACGTGTTTCGACCAAATAATAATTATGTGGCGTATAATAGACCGACTCCTATGTCGACTATTTCTGTAAACCCAACAGCTCAAAAACGTCAAATGACAGTTAGTTCGCAAATACCGCGTAATCAATATCAAAATCAACGATATAATAATTTCCAAAATATCAGACAAACACCGAATAATTTCATATCCGAAGAACTTACAAATCTCGACGCGGAAAATAGCGAAGAAAATAAACATGAAAATCATGAATTGGACAACAGTCCTCCAGACGAAAATTTTGATGTCAATGAAGAAGATTGTAAAAAATTTTCAGATAATGATCTCGGAAATTCAATTGACATAAATTCCATAAATGACAAAATCGAAAAAAATTGCTTGCCTTACATCGCAATTGAATATCCGAAATGCAAATTACTTTTAGATAGCGGATGTACTGTCTGCTTAATAGATCCTAAGGTTGCTTATAACAGCATACCTCATCTCATTTATCCAGAAGACACTGATTTAATTTCACCTCACGGACACGATAAGAGTCATGAAAAAGTTTTATTTCCCGTGGATTCCTTTGGTTTGAAAAAAGAATTTCCTTTCGTAATTTACAAATTCCATACTCAGTATGATGGTATTGTAGGCTTTGAATTTTTAAGAAAAAATAATTTTACTATTGACTTACAGAATAATTTATTAATAGGTGAAAATTGTAGAATACCCATATATTTTCAAAAAGTGATTCCTAGAAAATTATCTTACCCTATAGATTTATCACATTCACCTATGAAAATTCAGAATCAATTAATTAAAATTTTCAATAATACTGAAAACGCCCTGCAATTAGCGGGACAATCCTTGAATTTCACTTCAAAAATCAAGCATCATATCAGAACTAAAGATGAATTTCCTGTTCATGCAAAAATATATAGATACCCCGAAAAACACCGTGCGGAAATTCAGAAACAAATCGCGGAATTATTAGAAAAAGGCATTATCAGACCCAATCCCAAGAAAATAGAAGCCATTGAAAGATTTCCCTTACCTAGATCATTTAAAGAAATTAAATCTTATTTAGGTATGCTAAGCTACTATCGTAAATTTATCCCGAAATTTGCTAAAGTCACTAAACCAATGACTAAGTACTTGAAGAAAGACTCGAAAATCGACCTGACAGACAAAGAAGCATTCCTGACCTCAAAAAACCTACTAATTAATCATCCAATTCTAAACTATCCTGACTTTTCAAAAACATTCAATTTAACGACTGACGCCTCAAATTATGCTTTAGGAGCGATTTTATCGCAAGGCAATGTTCCTAATGATTTACCGATAGCATACGCCAGTAGAACGTTAACTGATCAAGAAATTAAATACTCGACGATCGAGAAAGAATTATTATCGATTGTTTGGGCTACTAAGCATTTTCGACCGTATTTGTACGGAACGAAATTTATTATGTATACAGACCATAAACCATTAATTTGGCTAAATTCGTTAAAAGAGCCAAACTCGCGTCTGATGCGATGGAAATTTAAACCAGAAGAGTTCAATTATGAAATTAAATATAAAAAGAATCCTCGGAATCAACACATTTATCATAAAAATAAAATTAAACAAAGAAAACACTAATTGGTTTTCGTATTTTCAGATGACCACTGTACGTATTCTCTTTCTAATAACGCTCGCCGAAATAATTTCAGATAGACAGTCAAAATATGTCGACACTATCAATTTCTTAATAAAGAAAACTAATCAATTAAGAGACTCCCAAAATGTGGCTTTGAGAATGAATTCAATAACTCTCTATTCACACGAGATATCTATTCTATTAGGTAAATTAAATAGGAAGTGCTATTCATTTATTACACGAGAATATTCTGCCGCTATCAACGTTTAACGAAGTTCTGAAAATAAAACTGCTGCCTGTTACACATTTCAGCGATTATTATGCAGCATGCACCGTTAGAGTATTTATCAAAGATTTTAACATTCTTTTCAGTATCACTATTCCTATTTTTCAAAAATTGAATATGACCTGTACAAAGTATACAACTTACCTTTCCAAAATACCAGTGTACCCCACCTTCAATCCTATGGATTAACACTCAACAAGAAAATTATATGGAGTACCGAGGTAGTCCAACAAGTAGAAAACTTCTACACTGGAAAACAAGATTACATGACCAAACCACCAGAATGCCTTACACATGTACTAGCTACACTTAAGGATCAATGTAGCCGTATACCAATCTACCCTCAAAAGGACCTATTTCAAATCGAAGATGGAAGTATCTAATGGTTTCAAGAAGATATACCCATTAGAGGTTCTTCATAAATACGCCCAAGTCGACCTCATCCCGTTGGAAACGAATTGGACTTATACTACCGACATATCAATGATTAAAGAAGAAGAAGTACCAAAATTAGAAGACATTTACCAGTGGGCTCCACATCCCACAACTCTTAGCATAGTTACCATTTTTTGTTTTGTTTATTGTCATTGTAATTGTATTTTTCTTTTTATATAAACTTTATACTAAGATTCGTCACCTCATTAAGAGGAATAACGAACTTTCCCAAAGAGGGGAAGAGTTATATGAGAGACAGCCTGTATCTCCCTTTTAAAATGCTGAATTGTAGTTGTAGACGCTGCGCATAATATATATGAAATGCTTATTCATCCTTTTTAGCTAGAGAGCACAATTAGAATAATAAAAATGTAAGTTTGATTTGAACTCTCAACCTGTAAACATCGTTCTGAATAAAATCGTTATTTTTAAAAATAGTTTCTTCGTGTTGAAAAATATAATTATATATATATATATATATATATATATATACACATGAGAACAGAGAGAGAGAGAGAGAGAGAGGGTAATCTATTTCTTTGACTAGTTACAAAATAAGTAAATAATTAAGGTATGTAGAATAGATTCCGGAAAATTTAACACAATTCTCTGACAGTGGCGGATTTACCAGCAGGCTGAGTAGGCTGGAGCCTAGGGCGGCAGATTTTAAGGGCGGCAAATTTGGGGCCAAAATTTTGAACTTCCCGCTAATAAAATTGAAAATTTTCAAAAATTGGGAAGTTATTGGTTTTATCTTTATTTCCGAAAATCGAGTTTTCTTCAGATCTCATTATGAGTATTTTTACGATAATATCTGTATCGCTGTATGTGTATGTATGTACACCTCTTATAACTTTTGAACAGGTCAGCCATGCGGCATTCGAAAGAGTTTCATCAAAGAAGTTAGATTTCCTGTGAATTGCCACCGATTTGGCCCTGTCGATTTTGTGAAATCGCAAAAATAAGATGTCCAAAAATATGTTTTCTTAAAAAACTACCCAAATCGATCAATTTCAAAATCTTCTCAGCTCTCTTACTTATCGAACTAAGTCGATTGACCCAAAGAGTATAAAATCGGTTGATCCATTCGGGAGATGTCGAAAAATTTTCAAACATTCTGAAAAACGGTCGACCCTGCAGGCCATCCTAGTAACTTCTCGCTATTTTCGAACTGAAAGCGCTTGCAAATCTACCTGGTAGTTTTTGGGCTCAAAAATGTGAATTTTAATATTTTTGTGAGATCTACCTTAAGACATGAAAAGCTAAACGCCTTAGCATTTTTGTGTATAGAGTCAGAACTAATG
Source organism: Cynegetis impunctata (assembly GCA_030704885.1). NCBI lineage: Eukaryota > Metazoa > Arthropoda > Insecta > Coleoptera > Coccinellidae > Cynegetis > Cynegetis impunctata. The sequence continues at coordinate 548,218 of JARQZK010000001.1, forward strand.
AACAAGATTTTATACGACGATATAATGGATGATTTTGCGAATAAAAATCGCTCAAATAGGTACTGTAAAACTTTCATAACTTAATTAATTGAATTTCATCGTCATCATCAACCGACTTGTTACCAGATAATTGAATATATGGCGTTCAAACTGTAAGTGACCGCAATAAAAATTGTTTAATTACGTTTATCGAATGTACATTACCTACTAGAGACATAAAGCAGTATTTAAAATCATCACTTATCCGTATCCGTATCGAAATGCGCATGTGCAGACCCGATAATAACCAAACCATTTGTCCTCCAATGACATAACCAAACTTTATTGTTTATCTTTTGTGATACCTGTTACAGAGACCCTTTTTACCAGAATGGGGTCAAGTAGTGCCAGGGCTGTAGCCAATCGTGGTATATCCTCTTTCAAAAATCTAAACATAGACAGACAACAAGCATTATTATAAAGTTCCAAATCAAACAGCCCGAAAACTGCCGCTCTGACTCCCAACAATTCATCTTCATGCAATTAAGATGAGGTCATCCACATCATCATCGTCTTCATCAATTAAAATTGGATCAAGAATTGCATCGATACTTTCCAGATAAAAGCAAAAACACCACCAAAAACAAAAATACGATTTTTTAGGTTAACACTCAGAGCAGATTAATACGTTGCGTTAATACATTTTATATTGATTTATACCTTTATTTGATAGGTCACTTATCTTCTTCCGTTACGTATACGCATACGGATAAGTGTTGTAATTTATGATGTTGCTTTATGTCTCTATTGAGTAAGTAGTATTAACGTATAGCTTACCCCGCCTTATTAGTAGTACTAGTACATAATTGAGCTTTTATCATCCCAGAAATATTTCTTGTGCAATCTTACCTAAATCGTTGGATTGTAAAAATAATCTAGGAACTGACACATCGATCCCTTAGTTCACAATCATACTAATTACAGAAAAAGTTATAAATTCGTTGACAAAAAAATGTAATTAATATGATTGTGAACTAGGGTAACGAATTGTAGAGGTCGATAGGAGCGGCACAATTTGAATAGCCTACTAGCGGAAAATATCTAAATCCGCCACTGGTTAGACAAGAACTACACACATTGGGGACAATGTATCACAAACAGTCGGTATCATCATCTTCAGGAAACTTACCACTATGACAACATCATCGGGGATCGCCACCCAGTTGGAGAATAGTAAAGAACAGTTACCACCAGCACCCTTTTCACCACCACAGGAGCAGTGAAGTATTTTCCATTCGACGGTCGACAACCGGTCACTGTTTTTCGTATTCAACTTTTAACGCTCGCTTGAAAATGTCATCTATTTTAAATATTTAAGGTCTAAGGATTTAAAAACCAATCTCGCACCTCACTGCTAACTTTCGATACATTGCAATAGTCTATTATTTTTGGGAGATATACGATTAAAAGGCATTTTTTCGCTTCAACATTTATGTGATATTTACATTCTATCCTAGTAACGCACAAGTTCGAGTTGCAAATAAACAGCCCATTGTTGCCGATATTGAAAACAAGAAATCTCTGTGTAACCATATTCGTTATCAACTCGGAAACATTATTGACCATCGATCTGACGATCGTCTTCTTTTTAATTTCCGGAGTAGAGCGTCCATAGTTCCGCTTCAGATTTTCAATATCCTATAAAATCGGAGTGAATTTCTTGAGAATGGCAGACTAGAAAATGTTCAGGGAAAATATTCTAGGATGAAAACCTAACTTTATAGTAGAATTTTCGATTTTGAAAATTTGACATATTTCTGAGTATTTTTATTTTGAATTGATTCTTCTATTATTTAGGTTTTCAGTATTCAATTTTTACAAAAATGAGGATATATATATATATATATATATATATATATATATATATATATATATTTATATATATATATAAGTATATATATATATATATATATATATATATATATATATATATATATATATATATTATTAATATATAATTCTTGGGGGTAGGTCATTTATAATGTTGAAGAGAGTTTTTCTCTAGGTTTCAATAATGAGCAACATTTTTACGCGTTTCGGCGATCAGCCGAATAATGGACCATGAAACTTACAAAAAAGAAAAACATGACCCTACCCTCAATACCCAACTCACATTAAACAAAATGATCAATGAATGGCTTAATAAAAAATATATCGATAAAACTACCAAAAACCAACTGATTTGCCACAATGGTAAGTCACCTTATATATATGGTCTACCAAAACTTCACAAACAAAATATTCCTCTCAGACCAATAGTTAACACCACTCAATCCCCAACATACAATTTATCTAAATACCTTTCGCATCCCATTTCAAATATTATCAATAAATCACAACATTTTATAAAAGACTCATGGGATTTTCATGAATTTATTACTAAACAAACCATTCCTAAAAACTTCGTCCTCATTTCACTCGACGTCATCTCTTTGTTTACAAACGTACCGATAAATCTTGCTCTAGAAATTTTGGAAAAAAGATGGGAAGAATTGAAACCATTTACAACTTTACCAAAATCAGAATTTATAAAGGCCACAAAGTTTTGTCTGAAATCAGCATATTTCTGTTATAATCAACAATTTTATTCTCAAATTTTCGGAACTCCAATGGGCTCCCCAATTTCTACTACGATTGCAAATCTTGTCATGGAAGAACTTGAACAAAACATATTAAACAAATTACAATTTAAACCTACATTTTTCAAAAGATATATTGACGATTGTTTAACCGCAATCCCCAAAAAATAAAGTGGATGAAATTTTGACAATGTTTAAACTCATTTAGTGACAGATTGCAATTCACTGTAGAAATTGAAGATAAAAAATCAATTAATTTTCTCGACCTAACAATTCTACATGATAAAAACGGTAAAATTAAAAACCAACTGGTATAATAAAAATGTTTGGTCAGAAAAATACCTAAATTTCGAATCATGTGTACCAGAAAAATACAAGAAGAGTGTAATCAATTGCCTTGTTGACAGAGCCATCAAACTTTCCCACCCAGAATTCCCGAAAAAAATAATTTAGAAAAAATTAAAAAAGTGTTAATAAAAAAATAACTATCCAAAATACTATTTCGAACCTATTATAAAAAAACGCATTCATCAAATTTACAATAACACAAGTATTAATAATAACAGGGATTCAAATAAACACAAACTATATTGGACTTGAATACATTCCAAATTCTTTTCACAAAAAATCGATAATTGCCTAAGAAACTATGATATCAAAGTAGGACACAAACCTAATAATTTTACAAAAAAAAATTTTTTCACCAAACTCAAACCTAACACCGAATTTAGAAACAAAACACATACAATTTACAAAATTGATTGCAAAGATTGCAATGGAACTTATATTGGTAACTCAAAACAATACTTACACAAAAGATTATATGAACATCGATATTCGGTAATCAACAATAAAAAATGCACTGCTCTATCAAAGCACGCATTAGATGAGTTACACTCGTTCGATTTCGACAACACTAAAATCCTTGCTGTTGAGGAAAATAACACACAAAGAACCTTCTTAGAAATGCTGGAAATAAATTTAGACAAAAATGCAATTCACTCGAGAACACAATTAGATAGCTTTATTCACACTTATCAAAATCTTTTTCAATGATATAATTGCAATTTTACTTCCACGTTCATTAATTTTTTTTTATCTTGTTTTAAAATTTTTTTTTTTTTTTTTTTTGTTTTTTCTCAACCCTTGTTTCGGAAATTAATTTTCATTTTAGTAATATAATAGATAATGCTGCGGAGATTGTTGGATTGTTTTATTATTTTTGTTAGAGGACTTTGACTGAAAAGTCAGATGCTTCATGCCCTTTATCATGTAAACAAAAATATTGTATGAAAACTGTCTATCCATATGCGATCGTCGTGCATACTCTGCCACTCAACAGTTAAACCAGTGAATTGTACTAACGTTGAATGCTTCGTACTGTAGTCAATCCATATATGAATTTTCACTTAAATTTATACGTAAGTAACAATTGTTCTTAATGTTTGATGTATTTGTGAAACCATTTGTTTGTGTTTTAGATAATAAATTTTGATTTGAAAATGGCCTGATCGCCGAAACGCGTAAAAATGTTGCTCATTATTGAAACCTAAGAGAAAAAACTCTCTTCAACATTATAAATGACCTACCCCCAAGAATTATAAATTGAATAAAACATAACAGGTCAGAAAATAAATCACTTAATATATATATATATATATATAATATATATATATATATATATATATATATATATATATATATATATATATATATATATATATATATATATATATATATATATATATATATATAGTATATATATATATATATAAGTATATATATATATATATATATATATATATATATATATATATTTATATATATATATATATATATATATATATATATATATATATATATATATTTTTATTTATATATCTATATATATATTTTATATATATATATATATATATATATATATATATATATATATATATATATATATATATATAAATAGGGTACCCAAACGAAACGAGGTAATAGAGAAAGTCATTCTTAATCAAAATAACCGCATATATTAATCATCCGATTGTTGCTGGTTTGTAATATATATATACATATATATATATATAATATATATATATATATATATATATATATATATATATATATATATATATATATAATATGTATGTAATATATATATATATATATATATATATATATATATTATATATATATATATATATATATATTTATATATATCTGAAGGAATGGTTTCTTCAAACTGAAATCAGAAACAATTTTTGAGTGAATTTTTATATCTTGTCGAGATACTTAAATACTTAAATCATCTTCTCATCTGTTCCAGAGTTCAGTCGCGGGCAGAATCAATAAATCTAAACTGGCTGTAACTTCATTTATATTAAGTAGTTTCTATTGAATCTGTAATTAACTATTAATGAATTTTCAATTATAACTCTTTTGTCGGGTCCGACGTGAGAAGATGAAATGCAAATATAGATTTCATGTCAAAACAGTTGAGTGGTACCTGTTGAAGTACTAGACATTTCAGTGCAAAAGAAGGACGCACGTATAATAAATATGGATTAAAAAACGAACACCTTAATCAGTGACAGTAATGTCCATTTGATTATTTAAATCGATACTATTTGGCATAAAAAGAGTCCACTACTAAACAGAAAATTAAATAAGCCTTTTTTTCTGTAAAAGTTTGGCCAAAGAACGTTGCTTAGAGATTTTCGTTTGAAAAATAATATAATATGCAGGAAGTTTTCAGCGAGAGAAAATCAAAATGGCATTTCTGCTATGTGTGATTCGCTTGAGATCTTCATGTAGTTGAAATCGGAATTGAATTCCTAATTCTGATTTCAATATAGTGTTTTCAAGTGGAAAAGTACCAAACTTCTCCGCAACTATGCCACTTTAATGGGTAGAAAGAATAAAGAGGGACCGAGTAAGGGAGACAGCTATGCGATCAAATAACACTGCAAATGTAATACGCATAGTTTTACTTTTAATGGTTAAATATATGTTAGAACGCATCCCCTATAGCAATGTTTCACTTCCGGCTCTTGCACATGTACATATACATATACATGCAGACTCTACATACCTTATCTGTATGGAAATACTTGTGTTTTAGCACTATTCGTAATATACTATTCCAAATTACAGTTTAGCTGCTCCTAATTGACCGTGAATTAAAATGCTTATTTTGCAAACCAGTTAATTTATTTACAGGGTAGGCCATCCATGAATTTCCACCCCGAATTTTGAGCTTTGGGATGGAATAACGAAAAAACGCTCGGACTGGTCAAATTTTGTTGAAAGGGGGAAAAATAAGGGTGTTCAAATGAGTTTGATATCACTACCCCTCTAGCCGCAACCCCTAACAGCTCTAATTTTTGAATAGGGAAAAGGGGTCGAGCAGCACCTTGTTGGAAAGGCAATTCAATTTCCTGCATGAGTGTATTTTTTTTTCATCGCTTATTAATTATTATACAGAGTGACTCAGTATTGCATCAATAACTTTCACACGCCGAATTTGGATCTTTGAGATGGAAAAAACGCTCGGACGGGTCAAATTTTGTTGAAAGGGGGACAAATAAGGGTGTTCAAATGAGTTTGATATCACTACCCCTCTAGCCGCAACCCCTAACAGCTCTCATTTTTTTTTCAAAGTCTGAAATAACTAAATGAATTCTCATTTTCAAACAGCTTCTCCATCTCAATATCAACGAAATCTGTTATCGCCGCCTTTTTTTTGCAATTTCTCGATCACTACGCGTATGCCAAACACATGTTGAAAATGCTGAAACCGAGACAATAACTGAAAACGTGAAAACAATAATATTTACAAAGTAAATCGTGCGCTTTCGTTTAAATTGAAAAAATTGCTGTTAGGGTAGCGGCTAGAGGGGTAGTGATATCGAATTCATTTTTTGACCCATCCGAGCGTTTTTTCCATCTCAAAGATCCAAATTCGGCATGTGGAAGTTATTGATGCAATACTGAGTCACTCTGTATAATAAAAAAGCGATGAAAAAAAAATACACTCATGCTCGACCCCTTTTCCCTATTCAAAAATGAGAGCTGTTAGGGGTTGCGGCTAGAGGGGTAGTGATATCAAACTCATTTGAACACCCTTATTTGTCCCCCTTTCAACAAAATTTGACCTGTCTGAGCGTTTTTTCGTTATTCCATCCCAAAGCTCAAAATTCGGGGTGGAAAGTTATGGATGGCCCACCCTGTATATTGTTTCTTTCAGACTGAACAATTCGTTTTCGGAACATAATACAAGCTGCTGATTAAAATCTCCATTGATTATTATTTTCATTAATCCGTTTTTAGTTTATTAATCATCCAAAATTCAGATTGTAACATAGTAGTAGTATTAATTAATCTTCGATTGATGTATGTTCACTGAGTGGAATGTACTATGAAAGTTCATAGCCCAAGAACTACCTATAAACCTATAACTTCACGCTATTTTTTGAGCTAGAAGCGCTTGCAAATATAACCGGTAGTTAATTTTTGAGCTGAAAAATGCGAATTTTAATAATTGTTTTGAGCTCTGTTCGGGCGAGAGAAGCTTTACTTGCTTGAAACGGGTGAAAAATTATCTAAGATTCACCTTAAGCCAAGAGAAGCTTAACGCTTTAGCCCTTTCGTGCATAGAGTCGGAACTAATGAACGAAATTCCATACGACGATCTAATTGATGATTTTGCGAATAAAACGTCGCGCAAAAAGGTATTGTAAAACTTTCATAACTTAATTAATTGAATTTCATCGTCATCATCAACTGGCTTGTTACCAAATAATTGAATACCTATATTGTTTTTAAACTGTAAGTAAACGCAATAAAAATTATTTCAATTCAATTCAATTCAATTTATTCAAACAATTTTTTTAGATTACATTGAAACAGGTTTACAATTTTCATATTTTAAATATATCCAAGTAGCAACAAAACACCTAGGTGAAAACACCTGTATGTGCATAATAATCTAATTATTGTAAATTATAGTACTTATTTAAGGTAATTATGACACTTAATTATTCACAGCCTTGCAGTCTATTAAATTGATTTTTTCTGTTTTTTTATCACAGAAACTAAACACATCCTAAAAATACAACCCTAAAATAAACACGTAAATAAATCCATATTTGAAAACAGGTAGTCTTTAAATAAATTACTGAAGCGACTGATATTTTTTATATTTCTTATGTGAAAAGGAATTACATTATAAAATTTAGGAGCCAAATAGTTTATAAAGCCCTGATTTATATTTCTTCTTGAATCCGGGCTATTTAATTTGTGTTCAATATTACCCCTGGTGATATAGCTATGGGCATTACAGTTGGACTTCAAATTTTCATGAGATTGCACAAAACAACACACTGCAAGGATATATAATGTTCTAATGTTATATAAATCTGATGAGTACAGCATACTTGTGTGACACAGTCTGGGTTTCTTTAGAATTATCTTCACAATGTAATTCTGCACAGTTTTTAATTGACGCAAATGAATACTATACATACCCCCCGAAATAATATTTCCATATCTAAGTAAGCGTTCAACAAGTGCCTTGTAAATTGTAATAAGGAGTTTTCTGTCTAATATTTCGCGGAGTATGTAAAACTTGTGGATCAAGCATCGAATCTTTCTACATAGATAGAGCACATGTTGGTCCCGTTTTAGATTTTTATCGATAATTACCCCTAAATACCTCACACTGCTTCTTCTAAAGTTTCATTTAGTTCATCAAATTGTATTTGATCAAAGTCAGGTCTGTTTGCTGATGTAATTGAAAAAGTAACGTAGCATGATTTCTGAATATTCAATGTCAGTTTGAAAGTGTCCAAAAAGTTTTTGATTTTTATGAAACCAGACTTCAATTTTTCTCTTGCCAAATGCCATGTTTTGTCATGAAAACAAACCACAGTATCGTCCGCATAGGCAACTAATTTTCCCCCCACATCAAGACTGAATAAGTAATTCAAATTACTTATTCAGTCTTGATTTAATTATGTTCATCGAATGTAAATTATTGTATAAGTAGTATCAATGTATACCTTATCCCGCCTTATCAGTAGTACTAGTACATCATAATTGAGCTTTTATTATCTCAGAAATATGCCCACATCAGGGAAAAATACGACGCGTTTTTTTCATGAGAATAAAAGTACTAATAATATGTTTAATTTTCAATCAGTCGTTATCTAAAAACATGAAATCAATTTGTACTTATTACTGTTAAAATAAAGTAACACTATTGAGTTAAGTATTTATGTATCATCGAAGGAAAATTGAGCATCGAAAAATGTTTTAACTATAATTATCATTCATCACAAATATTTTCAACACAAAGTTTCATTATGTAAGAATAAATTAATTCTCCTTAAATATGTTCTGAATGCAATCTATTTCTAAATCGGACCCCTTGTTAGTGCACACTATTTTCAATGTTGAATATGAAAGCCTCGAATTATGTGGCGTATCACACATTTCCTCAATGCTGCTGGACGATTACGCACCAGCATTAGTTGCCATAATTTGATGACATCCAGGAAAACGAAGGCTACGTTATGTTGATATTTTTAGGACGGCAATGAACGAAAAGTCATCTTTCCATTTCAATAATGGATCAATTCTTTCCTATAATCGCGAAGCCATAAAGGCGACTTGTGCTGACGATAACAATCATGAAAATATTTATATAGTGGTTCACAATATCATCGAACTTCACATTATTTCCTGCTATGTTTCATAATTCTTGTTCCATTTGTTTTCGATGAAACCGCTGGAAGTTGAGATAAATAAGTAGAAATATCTCATTTCCGGGAAATTCCTGTTATATTGATTTATTTCTTTTCATGTGAAAATATAAGAATGTTCTACATCACTTTTACCCTGAATAAACGTTGAATTAATTCTCCGAAAGTAAGGAAGATTTCGAAAATATTCTTGTATAGAACTTAGGTTCATTTGAAACACAACATTGTTCATTTGATAGCTTGAGTGTTTAATAGGCTTCAATTATCCAATCCACTATTTCGATATACACCGCATATTCCTCATTCAACGTATTTAATTCGGAATTGCATATATGTTGAAATAGGTACACCCGGGTGGTTTTAAGTGAATTATATTCAGTGAGCCTTCGAATGTCACCAAGATATTCAGATTCAAGAAGATTAATCAATTTCCTGGATTTGTTGAAATAAGCCTGATTTATTTGTTTTACATTGTAGAACCCCTGGATCTCGATTTGTGGAGATGTGTTAGATGTCTTATATATATATATATATATATATATATATATATATATACATATATATATATATATATATATATATATATATATATATATATATATATATATATATATATATATATATATATATATATATATATATATATATATATATAAAATGAAGTGAACTAGGACATTTATTTGAAACTAATCAAACAAACCTATTAGTTTCAAATAAATGTCCTAGTTCACTTCATTTTATTGCCACGAACGTGTATCGTTAACACGAAGACTTCTGTTTTCTATATATATATATATATATATATATATATATATATATATATATATATATATATATATATATATATATATATATATATATATATATATATATATATATATATATATATACATATACATATATACTTTGCGTAAGGGAGTGGCGGGGAGATTCTGGGCGGAAGTATTTCAAACTGGTGGCAAAAGATGTTTAAATTAATTATAAGGCCCTTACACACGGACGTTGATGTCTTAACACATCAACGTGCATCCAAGAACGTGCCAATAACGGTGAATGCAAAAATACCCACGTTTTTGAATGCACACTCCCTATGAACTCCGCGTTGATGCATTCTGAATCGCTTGAATTTTTGGATGCGCATTCCAACGAACACCTATACTGTGAACGTGTGGATGCGATTTAACGTTATTGATTGTACATTCTTGGATCCACGTTGATGTATCAAGATAGAACTGTAGTTTTGTACGTACGTGTGTATGCAATCACGTTTTTGAATGCACGTCGATGTATTAATTCATCCACGTCCGTGTGTAGCCCGCAATGAACTACCTGCTGGGCATTTTTAGAGGTTTTATGGAGCTAAAAAACCTGTTTTGAATGATTTAGTTAGAGGTTTGAAAATTTGTAGGTGAATTGAGTTCATTTAAGGATAGTGCCTTTTGGGTATTAAGGTTTTTTCCAACCGCCGTCCATTTTACGTGTAGCTTTCTGGTTTTTGAAAATTTACTCACCTCTACAGCTTCTGCAGAGTGAGTAAGAAGGTTGAAATGTACCTAATACGTGAATTTCATGTTGATGTTGTATTTTATGTCTTTGGTAGACGCGATTCTCTTCGTTTTGATGCTAGGTCGAACCAATTGATATCTCAATATCTCGCATTTCTACCTGAGTAGCCATAAATACGCGGTGCACTCGTAGCAATACATATATATATATATATATATATATATATATATATATATATATATATATATATATATATATATATATATATATATATATATATATATATATATATATATATATATATATATATATATATATATATATATATATATATATATATTATATATTAGATACATGTGTTCATTATTCAATGAGGTTTCTGATAGTTGCGATGTGAACTTTGATACGTTTTTTCAGCCATAAGTTTTTTTGGAGTATCTGGATAGATAGACATAAGTGATATTGAGTTCTTATCGTTTCTCTCAAGTTATAATTGTAATTAATATCTTAAAGTAATTTTTTTTTCCTTCTTTTTTCTTTCTGTTATTTTTTTTTTTTTTTAAAGTTAATTTTAGTTATTGTAATACTAATATTTTTGAAGCCGCTTCTGTTAATTTTTATTTAGTCATTTAAGAATTTTTCCTGTAACTGGGTTTTCTTTTTACCTGTAGGAAATAAAGGCCTTATTATTATTATTATTATTATTAAATTATTAAATTGCCATCGTTCCTTGATCACATTCAAAGATTTCATTACATATATATATATATATATATATATATATATATATATATATATATATATATATATATATATATATATATATATATATATATATATATATATTATATATGTACATCATGAATATTTCACGAATTGCATTATCAATTTATATTGCAGTTAAACATTCGTCATTTAGAATCACGGAGTAATTATCTATAACTATGGCAAAGGAAACAAAACTGAAACTGCCAACCTTTTCCGAGGAACCGTCAGCTTAATTGACATAAAATGAAGTTCTACGGAAACCTGATAGCATAAAGCGTAAAGGAATGGTTACTTTCGACGAGCAAAAGCTCGAAGTAACGGTTTTGAGTTTCATTATGCATTCTATCAGGTTAAAAAGGCCAACATAGGCCTACGACACGGTTGTTCAGTAGATTAGGGATATTAATTAATGCAGTGATAACATCACGCTTGCCGTAACCATTATAAGGCAGACTGTAACCCTGTTCTGCCTGAATAAGGTATATGTAGAATGCGCCAGGATATATGTGTGGTGCACGCAAAGGTACCTGTAAATTATTAATTGGGGGAAAGGCATGGCGGTATGTGCCACTGCCAAGAGCGGAGTGTGAGCCCCCTGCGACACTTTTTCAGTCTTAAAACGAACTTCTGATGGAAATTTTTACAAATCTGCCCTCTTATCGATTATCTATAACTTCCTTGGCCAATTTTCGGAAACGAACAAAATCTTACTTTGTTGATAGACCTTATTACTCTATAGTGGGCTACCAATCTGAGCATTGATTGATCGATATGACCAAATTGAATAACACAGGTATCAGCGTCGATTGAGGAGGATTTGGCACTCTGGTTCTATTGTACAGTTTGTATATACTCTGTATGAAAATGTGTTGTGATGTGTTCTTATTTCTAGGTATTACATTGTTTAGTCTCTATATTCTTGGACTGATGTTTTTATGTTTTAGTTCCTATATTTTTCGCTTTGTCAATAAAGTGTATAATTTCAAGACCATAAAGCATACTCAGAATTTCGGATGATCATAGCCGAGAAGCAAAATTGCCTGTTGAAAATTTACACTTTATACAATGTGTATAGAATTATTCGATGATAATTGGCCTGTATATTACTAATAATCCAGTTCCGTGGGTGTGATGATAATTTTCGTACGTGTTTATTACATATACAAAATATATAAAAGAGTAAAAACCTATTAAATTTTAATCACTTCGAGTGTAGAAAATATTTATTCGCTCGAAGGACCAACCACGAAACATCATTTAATGTTCATAAACCATCAAACAAATTCAAATGACATCGGTATCGGTCTATATGAATGTTAGTTTCGTCTCTCTTGGGTCGGTCGCTCGCGTTAGTTTTCTTGCAAGGTTATTTGAAAATTTTCAACTTTCTCAAGACTTTTCTTGTTCTAATTCGTTGTCAATTTATAACTGTTTACCGAGTTCGTTGAATATTGAAAATTTTGAATGAAATTTCTTTCTGATATATATATATACCTATATATATATATATATATATATATAATATATATATATATATATATATATATATATATATATATATATATATATATATATATATATATTTATTTATTTATTCGAATTGTTGTTGCCTGTGAACTATTTCTAATCTTCTGATAATTATTAGCAATAACAGGCTTGTTGAATCTTAAAAAACTCGATTTTATTAAAAAGTTGACGTTTCGCCACGACATTCGTGGATTTATCAAAACTTTTTTCAAAAAAAAAAAAACCACGAATGTCGTGGCGAAACGTCAACTTTTTAATTAAATCGAGTTTTTTAAAATTCAACAAGCCTGTTATTGCTAATAATTATCAAGAGATTATATATATATATATATATATATATATATATATATATATATATATATATATATATATATATATATATATATATATATATATTCCTCTTAATTTCAACAATTGATGATAGGTTCGTGGCTTCATCGATTTCCAGCATTGCCCTTGAAGGTGTCTAGCAGTTTGAAACGAAATATCTTGAAGAATACGAGTTCCAAGTAGCCCCGAACTGCTTGGGCTTTGGTAATATCGTCAACATCCGTAACAATGGCATTTCGGTATCCTCGAAAATATAATGAAAAAAATGAGTATTTGTATCTTAATTTAGCCAATAGCTTTCATCTCCCCAATGAATCGTATCTTTGCAATAGAAATTGTTGCGTCAAATATTCAGCCCAACATTCTGACTACTGCCCTATTGAATTCGGCGTCCCCCAAGGTAGCGCATTGGGTCAACTACTATTCATCATCTACACTGCCGAAAAGATCGCTTCGTTCGATGAAGATATAGCCATTATCTCTATACATGGAAATTCTATAACAGCCTTGAAGAACGTGCAAAACCATATCAATCTACCTAACAACTGGTAAACAAAATTCCTTACAAAAATAAACCATAATGAATCTGGGCAGGTAACAGCTCGACACAAAGTATGTTTACCATTAACAATGAACGACCACTAGCGACAGCAGCTTAATTTTCGGTAGATGTACTGGCTTCTTTGTAGAAAATTAAAGCTTCCTCTGACAAAAAACATTGCTGTACAAAGCCATAATAAAACCCATTTTACCTACGGACTTCCAGACTGGGGATATGCAGAACCGTCATCAATAAATAGCATCCAGATACTTCAATCAAAAGTGCTAGGGGCGATAGTAACTGCTCCGTGGTATGCGAGGAACCAGACACTTCACAACGTGCAAATAACGAACCATCAAATTGAATTAGTGTAGCATCTCTATACCAACAGTCCGACATTAAAGAGGCTGCAGAGAAAATGGCCCCGAGATCTAATAGAATAAGAAAACACGAGGAAGGGAAGCATTATTGCTTTCCATAAAAGCTAAAACTCACATCACATTTACTTAACACATACAAATCTGGATGTAGATTGCAAGTAGGGAATTTTATTAATAATTGAAAAAAAACTATAAAATCAATAAAAACCTATTTTAATTCAATATAAAGTAAAAAAAAACCATTCAACTCATGAAAGTCCTTTCAGTAACTATATTTATATTCATCACATACTTGCGTCTATTGAACCGAAAAAAAATGACACTCAATTGGTTGGTATGATGAGCTGTTAATATTGAAGGTACTATCTAGTAGCTATTTCATCGTTCAAAAACATTCGAGATTTTTTAATTTGATTTATTCAGAAAGAATTCGATATAATTTTCTATTTACAATTTTTAATTGAATATAGTTGTAATATTGAAGCTAGGTATATTCTGAAGGAGCATCCTATATAGTAAGGTTGTACTCAGGAAATATAGTCGAGGAGTATGTTATTCCCAAGTTGCAAATACGTATCCTTCTGTACATACTGAAGTTATGAAACCGCTGAAAATTGATGAAGCAAGGGGCTGTATTATTTGACCCTCTCAGTTTCATGTCGTAAATTTGTTAGATGTAACAGATGTGGCTTTGCAGTTTCATTCGGTTCTCTTCTCTGTGGTCTGCGGCTAAAAAAAATGCATACCGCAGAAATACATGACACCGAATTTTTTGAGGATCACGTTTTATAAAAATAGTTTGAGGAGGGCGTTACTTGGTGAATGTTTAGGAATAACTTGATAAGTTGAATCAAGTATTAAACTTCCACAAATGTAATTGAAATGAGTATGATGCGTTTTTATACAATTTACTATCATCAGATAAAAATAATAGTTAGACATACTAATTAAATCTGAAGATAGTCAGTGTATATATATATATATATATATATATATATATATATATATATATATATATATATATATATATATATATATGTATATATATATATGTATATATATATATATATATGTATATATATATATATATATATATATATATATATATATATATATATACACTTCGCATCAGAATTAACGCACCACTAAAATTTGGGTTAATTTCAAAGTTAATTTTCTCGCGAACTGCTGAATCGATTTAGATAATTTTTTTTCATTGTAGCCTAAAACTTCAAAAACGACGTTATAGAAAGAAAACAAATTTAAATTTGAGTTTTAGGCATATAGGGGGTGTTTAAAGAAAAACTAGTTTTATGCACAATTTTTGTCACATTCTATGGGAACTCCCATGAATAGTATTAGGTGTCTATCTGAATCAAAGTATAGCCCCATCTTTTCCCAACATTTTGTTTTTTTATTCACTTTCTTATCTTCCTTATTACATGAAATACGGAATTTTATGTAAAACTTAACAAATAAAATTTATTTTAAAAAAATTTGAAACAAAATCTCAAACATTAAAATAAAAAGTCAACATCGGGTGTTTTCTTTCCGATTCGTTATAACTGATTGACATCGACGACCCATATTTTGAACCAAACGTCTAATTTTTGCTGGATCTATATTTGTCCATATTTCCCTAATAATGTTTTCTACATCATCCAATGAGGCAGGTGGGGGTTGATGATCTCTAAGCTGCCTTTCATTAGATCCCATAAATGTTCTGTAGCGTTAAGGTCTGGACTACCTGGAGGCCAATCTAGGGTCTCAATATTCACCTGATTTAGATAATTTTGTTCTACTTTCGCAGCATGTGATGTGTCATTATCTTGCATTATGAAATTATCTCCAATATAACAAGCCATAGGGACCTCATGCTCTGACAAAATTTCGTCAATGTACTTTTCGCTATTTAAAGGTGCTCCATGAAAGGACATGATGTCTGTACGAGCTGCCAAAGAAATTCCGCCCCAAAACACCACAGAGCCTCCATTAAATAACTCGGTTTAGCGAATATTATTTTGTGAATAACGTTCGTTTGGCTGTCGAATAATTTTTGAGCTTCGATCTTTGCTGTAGAGACAAAACCTCGTCTCATCTGTGAACACAACTCGTTCCCAATCTTCAGCAGTCCAGTTCACATGTTCCCTAGCAAATAGAGAAGTCTTTAAGTCTTTTTTCGACATTAAATTCCGCATTTCATTTAATATGTGAGTAAAAACGTGAATAAAAAAACAAAATGCTGGTAAAAGATGGGGCTATATTTTGACTGAGAGAGACACCTAATACTGTTGATGGGAATTCACACAGAATGTGACAAAAGTTGTGCATTAAACTAGTTTTCCTTACACACAGTATATGCCTAAAACTCAAACTTAAATTTTTTCTCTTTTCATAACGTCATTTCTGAAGATTTAAGATACACGAAAAAAAAATTGATCTAAATCGATTCAGCAGTTCGCGAGAAAATTGACTTTGAAATTGACCCAAATTTTAGTGGTGCGTTAATAAATATATAATATATATATATATAATATATATATATATATATATATATATATATATATATACATATATATATATATATATATATATATATATATATATATATATAATATGAAAATGGAGTGTTGCCGTGTAAATAAAATTTAGAAAAATGTGAGTTCTCGGCAAAATTTAAAAGAGGCCAACTAATGTGAATATATAACCAATTTGTCAATCATGTCTATATTTCGGAGAATGATTTATATCCTTCCTCAGGACTCTACAATATAAATATACAATGTCAAAAAATTAAACATTGAAACACAATTATAACAACTTACAATTAACGAGGTTGTATGTAAATTTTAACCATCATAAGAATCACAGAAATTAAGTTTTGTTTTTGTCATCTGTTTTGTTTTAATAAATTTTGATAATGACTTAACACTGTCGGACCTATTTGGTATGGTATTTACAATTTTTGATTTCTAACTTAATTTCTGTAATTCTTATGATGGTGATATTTACATACAACCTCGTTAATTGTAAGTTGTTATAATTGTGTTTCAATGTTTAATTTTTTGACATTGTATATTTATATTGTAGAGTCCTGAGGAAGGATATAAATCACTATCCGAAATATAGACATGATTGACAAATTGTATGTATTCACATTAGTTGGCCCCTCTTTAATTTTGCCGAGAACTCACATTTTTCTAAATTTTATATATATATATATATAAAATTCATATATATATATATAAATATTTTTTTTTTCCTGATACATTTTGGCATCTTCAGCGTCCTTTGTTATTCCAAATTGGCACAAATATTTGGGGTTGTTCTTGAGCCAGCACCATACTATCAAAATTTGGAAGAATTCAGTCAAAACTTCAAGCTTTCTATGTGGCGAGATTGTGCATCAGCGGAAATATTTCACTAAAACCGGCCTCAATTTGTATATAAAAATTTCATGCGTTCCTGCAGGTTCTTAAGCTTTGTACATCTCTTCGGCCCCTCCAAATTAACTTTAAATTAACGATTAAATTCAAAGACAACTTTGTCAGTGAATTTTACGAAAAACGAAAATTCACTGACAAAGTTGTAATTATTTTGTTCACAAAAAATTAAGTAAAATTATTCTTAGATGATACAGATAACCTGAACATAAAACAATATTCGAAAACTAAATATACTTTCTCAGTTATTTTTCATAATTTTTAGTTTATTATACCAATATAATAATACCTTATTATACCAATATAATTAATCAGCTACTTGAAATCATTTATTGCTTTTTCACAAATCTAGAACAAAAATTCTTCTTTGATGATAATCCGTGGTTAATTTGAACTCCTTGACATTTCGTCTCTATTGCGATAGACAGCTTCAGTGGCGACGAGAGCTTTGATTCAGCTGCAGGCCCATTGAAAATAACTGATGTTGATCAGTTGTTGAGTTTCAGTTGAAGTTTTCACCTTGATCAAATTACCGTGATATCTCGAGAACAAAATAATAAAAATATGGAAACAAAATCAGCTACCGCTAGTAGTATTTCAATACATTATTCTTTTTTGTTTTTGATTTGACACTACAATTTATCTATTTTCATTGTTTTTTTTTATGACAACACTTCAAAAGTCTCATCCTAGTTAATCTGAGTCTGTAGTTTTATTGAAAAAGGAAGGAAGGACAATCTCAATTTACCACAATACAATTATTTCAAAGAAATTATTTCAAAGAATACAATTTAGTCCTATCTTATCAGTAAGGTGCATTAATTGAGAATAAGACACGGAGAAGAGTTTTATTGGAATTCCAAACAGCATAATATCAACACTTCAGCTCGTTTCTAACGTATTTGGTAGATAATATATAATGGGTCTCAATTGGCTCGACTTAGACTAACGAAGATAATCTGAAAAATATTTCATCTTTAGAAGAACTACGATACTACGAATAGCCAGATCTCAATTTCGATTCATTTGATAAATTAATGCCTTATTGTTAATAGTCGCCGGATATTTCATAGATGAAGGAATTAATTAGATAAGTGATGTTATTTCTTACATAAAGTGAACAAGGAAAATTCTTCAATAATTTATGAAATTATCAAACAACTTTCCAAAGAGCTGGTTATATGTATTCTGCGAGGTGAAATCTGCATTCACAATCCAAGGGTGAATTATAGAGAATGTCAAGTCACCCCGACTCAAAATCTGCATACAGCTGTTTCGATCTTACGAAAGATATACAAGTTGACCATGATCAAATTATCAAACAGCATTCCAAGAGAGCTGGTTATATAATGATAATACAATAATAATATCCGTTTATTTAGTCCAAAAACTATTACATTAATCCTACAATTTTTTTTATCCACTTAAATTAATCCATTATTGTCATATATATAATTGTACAAATTTTTTTTAATTCATTATAGCATTTAGAATATTTTAAAGTTGTTGGTAAATCATTAAACAACTTAATTCCATCACTTAATGTAGATTTATGCATTAATGTGGTATCAATAAATATATCATCTCGATGCCTTGTCTCATATTCGTGCACATCACTGACATACTGTATTTTTTCACTTAAATAAGTTGGTAACATTTGATTTTTTATTTTGAATATAAAATCCATATTCTTATAATATAGTCGTTGTTCTACATTCATCAGATTTAGTGTTTGAAGCATTAGTTTTATCGGTATTCTTTTTCCATATTTGAGTGCCACCCTCATAATTTTTTGTAACACAGTAATTTGAGTTTTTTTTATGTTGAATAACAACGACGCACAATAATCTAAATGTGGTAGAACAATTGTTTTAAGTAGCAATACTCTAGTATTCAGATTGAGTTTGTTACTCAATCTAGACAAAAAATAGATTTTCTTTGACATTTTGTTTGCCATATATTCTGTGTGATTCTTGAAACTCAAATTTTCATCTCTAATTATGCCTAAATATTTCATTTTAACTACTCTATCCAAACCCATTCCATTTATTTCAATTTTACAATTTTCAGTGTTTACTTTTTTTATACTATATGGTGAGCCTATCAACATATATTTTGACTTTGACATTCGTTTTCATATTATTATCACATAACCACATGAAAATTTCATTCAAATCATCATTTATTAAGTGTGTTAAGACATCTACATCTTTACCAGATACATACAATATAGTATCATCCGCGAAAAGACTTATTTGACAATTTTTTACATAATTGCTAATGTCATTTATATATAGTAAAAATAGCAACGGTCCTAAGACCGTTCCCTGCGGTATACCATGAAGATTGCCTCGAGAAGAAGATATCTCACCATTGAATTTAACTTTTTGATGTCTATTAACCAAATAAGAACTGAACCAATTATGTACAGTACCTTTTATTCCAATTTTTTGCATTTTTTCTAATAAGAAGTCCTTATTTATGGTTTCGAACGCTCTCTGAAAATCTAGAAAGACGACCATTACAATCCATCCCTTGTCTAACTCCTTCATCCATTTATCACAAACACTCAAGATCTCACTCTCACAAGAGTGATTTACACGGAAACCGGATTGATTTTTTACAAGAACATCATTTATATCACAGTACTTAATTAGTTGACGCTTTGCAGCGATTTCCAATATCTTTTCATATACAGGAACTGTATTCTCGCGAAATCTGCTTTCAGAATCCAACGGTGACTTATAGAAAATGTCAAGTCACCCCGACTCAAAATCTGCATACAACTGTTTCGATCCCATTAGATCTTTTCAGTGCAGCTTTCGCGTCGCGGAATACATATAACCAGCTCCCTTGGAAAGTTGTTCAATATTTCTGGAACGAAGGTCCTTACGGCAGGCTTGGAGGAGATAACGATTTCGCTGCGCGACCAAACTAAAAAATATGTGAGACTAAAACCGTAACGGAAGTGACGACACACAAGCGAATATGGTACAATACCTTTCTCTTTCTCTCTCTTTCTTTCCGTTTTCTCATCCCTTATCTTTCTGATCCCACTCCGCCACTTCAATCGCCAATGCATAGTATATACTCATGCATTCATGTACAAGCAACGCGAAAGCGTCATGAGCCGTCGCGGGACGCCTGGCAGATGTGAAACATCGAAAAAATTTTGTATAAGTTATATGTACAAAAAAAGAAATTATGACAGGAATCATATATGGCATAATGAAAAGATAAAGCAGTACAAATTTATTCCATAAAATAACGACTACGTATAGTAGGTTTATATTCCATTATATAGCATGGCGATACGTTACATTAAACTCTCGTTATATACACTCTTGCGTTTTTGTTCTACGTTGTATCGACGGCCGAGTGGTCTGAGTTCTGAACACTGGTATCGTATTACTGGGTTCGAATCCCAGAGGTGATTCCAGGCTTTTTTCATTTATTCATTTAAAATCTCGTTGCAGCTCTTGGCCCCACATTTCAATATTAATTATTTCAACTTGGATTAGAATAAGTTATCACTTCTGTCGAGCGTCCCGAGACACACATGTTTCTTTTATGCAAATTGTGTTGCTTCTATATTTTCCGAAGGAACTTCGTTCTTACCTGGTTTCCCATGACAACGTTTTTTTTTTAAAATTATTGAAGAATTTTCCTTGTTCACATTATGTAATATATTAAATTAACTATGGTCAACTTGTATATTTTTCATGATTTGAATGTTATTTCCACCTGGTCAAAGTGTCAAATATAAAATAAGTCTTCGTTAAAGAAATATTTTTTCAACGCCGTTGGATAAAGACCTTTCGCCACGATGGAGCTCAATATCAACGTGATCATTTAGTTGAAAGTAGATGAAACAAAGGAAACTTCTAAAGGATCCCACGGAAATTGCCCCAGAGGTGAATGAAACGCAAACTTTCCTCGATGAGTTGTGGTTATTTTTTCGTTTCGTTTGTAATTCAGGATGGCCTTAGGCTTGATAAAGTTGGTACCATGCGACACGTGACGCACTTCCGGTTTTCATATTCATTTAGAGAAACTTTTAATGAAGGCTGAACATATTTCTGCAATACAAGGATATTTGTCAGGGGTTTTAACTAGGGATAGGCAACTAGTGACACGCGCGCCCCACTGGATTACACGAATATTAGTGAGTCACGCGAGTATTACGAAAAAATGTATCACATTTAACGCAACTAAATCCACATGCAAATATATCGGGTTTGTAGTTTAAATTCACGGTCCAGTTTTCAAATGCATAAATTAATTTATTCGCAATCGATATTTAACAATATATGTATATATGTTTATATATATATATATATATATATATATATATACATATATATATATATATATATATATATATATATATATATATATATATATATATATATATATATATATATATATATATATATATATATATATAATTATTTATTCGAATTGTTGTTGCCTGTGAACTATTTCTAATCTCTTGATAATTATTAGCAATAACAGGCCTGTTGAATCTTAAGAAACTCGATTTTATTGAAAAGTTGACGTTTCGCCACGACATTCATGGCTTTATCAAAACTTTTGAGAAAAAATTGAAATTTCTTTGACATTTATTGATTTGAAAAATTTCTATAGAAACAGACTACTGTTTCACTAAAATTTTTTTCGGCTGTGGCCGTTCTTTGTAATTTATTACGTGCTATTCAGTCCAATATTAACATTCAAATTTGTTATTATTAGATGGTAAGGGAAACCACAGAAACCTTTACCCACGTAATGTTCGAAATAGGTCCAAATTATTTTGATTTTGAAGAGTCAAAGAATAATAATAATAGGGTACTATTTATCTTTTTTTCAAAAATTTCTCATTGCGGCTGTGGCCGTCTTCAGTTATTAATTACGTGCTATTCAGTCCAATATCAACAGACAGGTCCGTTGATATTAGATGGGAAGGGAACCACAGAAACCTTCACCCATCATCATTTGTCACAAAAAAAGAGTTTAATAATCGGATATATAGACAAAGCACTTAAACTTACTTCACCTACACACAGACATGAAACATTACAAGATGTCCATAAATTACTCATAAAAAACGATTACCCAATAAAACTTATACAGAAAATCACTAAAAATAGAATTCATAAACTGTACAACACATTAGAAACATCAAAAAAAGAAAATATAAACAAAAAATATATTCCTCTTCCATATATTCCTCATTTAAGTAATAAAATTTCACAAATTTTAAATCCACACGATATTAAAGTAGCCCATACCGCACAAAATCAAATTAAACAAATATATTCTAAATTAAAAAGTAAAACACCTCTTCTGCAAAAATCTCATGTTGTTTATAGTATACCCTGTAATAATTGTAATAAATCATATATAGGACAAACTTTTCAAAATTTAAAAGAAAGATTAAAAGCACACAAATATACCAGAACACAAACCACAGCACTAATAAAACATAAAATCAATGAGAATCATACTTTCAACTTTAATAGCACAAAAATTTTAGAAATAGAAAAAGATCAAAAACGCAGAGAAATTTTAGAAATGTTACATATTCAAAAAAATTTAAATGAAGTCGTAAATGATAGAACAGATATCAAACATTTAAGTTCAATATACGCAGATTTAATTCAACAAACAAATTCTAACCACAACAACTCATCTTCTTAGACAAAATCTAAACATCTAGAATTTTCAATTTTTCTGGAAAGAAAATATAGTTTAGAACATGTGATCTCCAAAATCACAAGTAATGTCTTTTTAAAGACAACAATCAAATATTTTAAACCTATTTTGTACATTACGTGGGTGAAGGTTTCTGTGGTTCCCTTCCCATCTAATATCAACGGACCTGTCTGTTGATATTGGACTGAATAGCACGTAATTAATAACTGAAGACGGCCACAGCCGCAATGAGAAATTTTTGAAAAAAAGATAAATAGTACCCTATTATTATTATTCTTTGACTCTTCAAAATCAAAATAATTTGGACCTATTTCGAACATTACGTGGGTAAAGGTTTCTGTGGTTTCCCTTACCATCTAATAATAACAAATTTGAATGTTAATATTGGACTGAATAGCACGTAATAAATTACAAAGAACGGCCACAGCCGAAAAAAATTTTAGTGAAACAGTAGTCTGTTTCTATAGAAATTTTTCAAATCAATAAATGTCAAAGAAATTTCAATTTTTTCTCAAAAGTTTTGATAAAGCCACGAATGTCGTGGCGAAACGTCAACTTTTCAATAAAATCGAGTTTTTTAAGATTCAACAAGCCTGTTATTGCTAATAATTATCAAGAGATTATATATATATATATATATATATATATATATATATATATATATATATATATATATATATATATATATATATATATATATATAAATATTCTTCTCTTCGATAGCTAGTTTTGTCACGAAATTGGCTACATTTTCAAAACATTCTAGAAGGAAATATTATGAAATTCGTAATTCAAAAATTGAAAATGTCAACAACCAAAACTCAGTTTCATTTTTTTTTGAGGCTGTAGCCATCTGTTAATTCTGTGAATATAAATATCCTGCATCCATGTTTATATATATATATATATATATATATATATATATATATATATATATATATATATATATATATATATATAGGAAGGGGACACTGCATCCTTCATCTTCATCTTCAATGGTGAATTGTAAGGATTTATGCATACAATTTGATTTGGAATACAATATCCTATTGATGATGACACAACCTTGATATAATAATGTTACTATTATGAAACATGAATCTTATTTGAGAAAAGATGTTTTTTTAGAAATGTCATCTATATTCCATGAATGCCAGAGCTGATATTGATAACCTTATTATAGTTTAGTCCCACTTATTGAGTCGTTATTTTTCATGTCATTACTGACAATATATATATACATATATATATATATATATATATATATATATATATATATATATATATATATATATATATATATATATATATATATATATATATATGTTTATATATGTAGATATATAATAACAACAAAATTCAAAATATTTCAAGAATTGAAAATCAATCTCACAACGCACAATTGAAATATCCTGATCAAACAAAAAAATAATCTCAACCACTAGAAAATGAAACTGAACATTTCAGTAAATATGATTCACAACTGATAATTAGTAAAACAGACAAAGGAAACGAAACAATTGCTTGATATATGTTTACACAAACCCAAAAATTAATTTACGTGAAAAAACATTCGAATAAGACCTTTCATTTCTCACACTCCATATATGTAAAAAATATCAAAAACAATTTTGAATGCATATTTCTTCAGATCTCCATGAAACGTTGAAATATTAAAACGTTTCATTCTCCAGAAGAATCGTTAGTTTTTTGAAATTATGATCTGATTCTTGATCTCACTTGTTGCAATTTCAAATTTTGGACTGATTGGGCCGATACTTGGTGTAAATTAATAAAACATAATTTGGATGGTTAGCATCTGAAGAAGGTGAAGTTCCACCGAAACGTGCGTCATGCGTTATTTCTTATAATAAATGTGTAAATTGTTATTTTTAACCATTTTTTTTTAACTCGAGGGACCTAACGCCGGTTCCGAACGGCCAATGGGCTTGTAAACTATGTACATTACCCAACATTTTTCATCATAAATAACCACTAAATTCCGGACATATACAACACCCAAGAGCGAGGTGGGACTCGAACCCACAATCCTCGGTTTACAAACGGTATAAGGCGGTTCACCTTACCGCTGGTCTACCGAGGCCCCTAGTTTTAATATGTTGCAATTTCACTTATATTCTTGTGAAAATAACTTTTTACTTTAGTTCATGCAAAATGGATTACATACAGATCCAATAATCGAGTAGAAGTTTTCTCTCGGTGAACATACTGCAATAACATTTAATGCATAGACTTAGATATTCCAATATTGTAAAAAGCGAAATTAAAAATGCAATAAACATTAATATTTGATATACCGACATTGGCATAGAGTTCAACCTTCATTTAGGCATAGGATGCGAATGTAAAACGAAAATACTCGTTATATAGTTCCTTTGAATGCATAAATTTGGATCTGAACAGTTTAATCAATTTTACTGGTCAAAAGTCTCCCGTATCCGACATTTCAATTTAACCTGCCGCGTTGTTGGAAAAGCTCTCAGCCTCAAATTAATTCAGTGCTACGTGATTAATAAAAATATCATTTACATATATTCAATTAGTACCTAGATACCTTGATTAATTGGTCTACTCTTCGTATTGCAGGATATTAAAGCTGATTGATTTCTGTTGAAATATATTCAATTTTCATGAAAGTCTTTCTTTCCATCTTTGGAAACAAATATTTTTGCAGAAATACCTATATATATTTAGAACGTAAGGAAAGTTTTGTGATCTGCTGCAGAACATTATCAGTTTTATGCTTCACATGGAAATTGTTGTTTTTTCTTACTGAAAATATTGTATATTTTAGTTGCTTATCATTTGTTCATGAATGAAAACCTTATTTCATCCTGATATTTCTTGAATATCAAAGAATTTATAATCGCATACTTCTTGAATATTGAAGAAACGTTTTTGCAGCAGAGCTCCGTCACTATGATTGCTTTTTCCCCACATTATTGTTCTTTTGTAGGTACATACAAATGAGTAACTCTCGTAAGTCATTTTTTAGGTTCTGAATAGTTGTACTAGAATACCTGCAGAAACGCATTAAATTTGTACATGAAGACAGTAAATTTCAGGTCATTTGGTGAGACGGAGATGACGAAATGAACGCAGAAAAAATTTGTATTAATTTCTAAAATCGTGGTCCTGGAGATATGAAACGAATATAAGAATTGACCTCACTGTTGTCTGTTGATAGCCATCACACTTCAACGCAAGAATGAAGTTGGTCTTCATTTTTGATCGGAGATACGGATGTAAATTACGATACCTGTTGCTTCATAATGGCTTCCTATTGATACCTTTCGCCTATATATTGGATATTTTTATAATCAGTCACTAGCACATATATGTTTGTAGATATATGTGCTATATATATTTATATATATATATATATATATATATATATATATATATATATATATATATATATATATATATAGATATATATATTATATATATATATATATATATATATATATATATATATATATATATATATATATATATATATATATATATACGTTTATGTATATATACAAGCTGTTCGGCATATGAACAATGAAAATTTTTTGGGATACTGCTGGGATTATTTGCTACCTTTCCACAAGACTCACGGAGAAGGCGATTAAATTTTTGGAATTTTTTTTCTCAAATTACCCAAAATACCGCATTCAAACCCTGATAGGTTCTTTATTGATTTCTGTAAAAGCACAATTTTTTCAAATGAATGTTCTGCTATGTATGCTTATTCAAATAGTCAATAGTTTTCATTACAACTGACAGTACCGAAGAGACATATGAGGAATTTTATTCCAAAAAATTAGTGACTTTGTGAAAATAAATCAACTTCAAAATTCAATGTTGAAAAAAGAAACAACAATTGAGAGCTTCACTCTCTTTAAAAAAAAAACTTTTTTGCTCTTTAATTGCGGATATTCCTTCAGCAAGACGGAGATCGTTCGGACATAGTGAGAAAAACAATTTTATTTTTATGATCGTTCATTTGAACACAAGTTAAACTACTAACAATAATTTAATACCTACAATGCTCTCTTGTTACACATTCTGTTTGAAAAAATTTTTTTTTTCTTCTTCAACAAAAATTTTTCGAACTAAATGTGTAACAAGAGAGCAGTAAGGTATCGAATTATTTTTAGAAGTTTAACTTTTGTTCTAATAAACGATCATAAAATCACATTTTGTTCGAAGAAAGGAAAATATTTCTGCTTCAACAAATAAAGCTATCGTCACGTTTGAAGTAAATGCGTGCATTAGAAAAAAGGGAGAACAATTCGAACGAAATTTGGACAAACGGAACAATGAGATATTAAATTATTCTTAGTAGTTTAACTTTTGCTCAAACAAACGGTCATAAAAATGAAATTGTTTTCGCGGAATAAAAATATTGGTATGTGCCTTTGTTACTGTCAGTTGTAATGAAAACTATTAATTATTTGAACAAGCATATATTATAGAATATTTATTTAAAGAAGAGGTGCTTGTACAGGCATTAATAAAAATCGCACGAAGATTTAAAGGAGGGATTTCGGGTAATTTGAGAAAAAAAATTATATCTATTTAACCGTGAGTCTTAGGAGGCAGGGTCCAAAAGTGGAAAGGTAGCAAATGATCCCAACAATATCCCTAAAAAGTTTGATGGTTCATCTGCTGAACACCGTATATATATATATATATATATCAATATATATCAATATAATGATATATATATATATATATATATATATATAATATATATATATATATATATATATATTTATATATATATTTATATATATATTTATATATATATATATATATATATATATATATATATATATATATAATCTTTTGATAATTATTAGCAATAACAGGCTTGTTGAATCTTAAAAAACTCGATTTTAGTGAAACAGTAGTCTGTTTCTATAGAAATTTTTCAAATCAATAAAATGTCAAAGAAATTTCAAGTTTTTTCTCAAAAAGTTTTGATAAAGCCATGAATGTCGTGGCGAAACGTCAACTTTTCAATAAAATCGAGTTTTTTAAGATTCAACAAGCCTGTTATTGCTAATAATTATCAAAAGATTAGAAATAGTTCACAGGCAACAACAATTCGAATAAATAATTATATATATATATATATATATATATATATATATATATATATATATATATATATATATATATATATATATATATATACATATATACATATTTCTATTTGAATAAATTTCCCACCCACTGTATTCATTAGGCCTGATCCAGAGGTTTTTCTGTCACCCAAGCTCAAAGGACGCCATTTAATTTTACACAATTTTACACAATAAAAAATTACTTATGTCTATGTTAAATCAAAAAGTTCAGAGACTACACTAGTAGATATTTTCCGTGGTTCTGCAAGAAATAGCATTCCACGTAGATACGCATATAGTACATATAAAGGGCTGTTTCTTGATGCAATGCAAAAAATATCTATGCATATCAGACATTTGCCGTTCTAGTCTCGGGAAAATGTAACATTTCATATTTCCTATTGGTGAATTTATTATGCCGATGTGTCGAACTTTCAACATAAAATGTTTCCGTCTCCCAGGGATTCCGTAGAAGTCAGAGAGTGGTTTTTTGCGAACTTTCCTTATCTCTAATTTAATCTCCGATGCACTTGGCTATCTTGAAGACTACGCGAACATAGCATCATAAAAGCTAAGTACATTTGCAAGTAGCTAGCTATATTAAAATTTGAATATTACATAAATATTCATTTAAATTTAACTTCCCACGTTCCCGTGGGATACGTGTATCATCAAGCCTCCCCTTCCATGACGGAATGAGCGAAATATTTTTAAATTCGGATTTCAGGTAGCTCATGTTTTTTCTGTTTATTCGGATAACTTACATCTCTTAATTTAATTGAACCACAATGCAAACTGAACGAGAGATTGATATATTTTTTTCAAAGAAATTACAAGTACTATAAGCTCGATGCTCTCCAATGTGTGTATCTGAAACTTGGTTATTTGTAAAAGTGATAATTCAAGAAGTAGTTGTCAGTCTTGACTTGTTGAGTCATTGTTTGCTCATTTGCTCAATATCTTCAAAAAAATTATGATCTCTTCCTATACATTCGTATGACAGAATATTGAGTGAAAGCTATCAAGATTCTCAGATTCATACTAGTCGAGTAAGGCCAGTCGTCCAAGCATTGGCTATATCAGGCTATATTCGTGATGAAGCATCTAGTTCTATTTCAGTAGCCTTATTGATGCGCTATTTGTGAAAAAGAATAAACAAATTTATTTTGTTTGAGAAAAATTAACATATTTTACTATAAGGTGAATTTGTGAAGTTATTTTAGTGGGCGAACCGCTTTAAGAATCTGAAAATGAAAAAATAACATGGCTAACAAGTAAATATACTTATTATCGAAATAATATTCATTTGAGACGTTATATTTTACCACGAGTGCAACATGTGTAAATTAAAATTTTAATACTAGTGAGTACCTAATAAATTGCATTAATCCTTTCTACTCGTAGATTACTATTTGGCCATATATCAAAAATTGTGTAATTATAACAATACTTAACAGAAAATTAATTCAAATTGATGATTTTTCCTATAAAATTATCTATCCATGAAATGGTATATATGTTTTGTGGCAGAGTAACAAAATTCATTATGATGAACAAAAACAAAACTTCAATTTACTACGTTTATTATCACAAAAATAATTTGAAAAATATAAAACTACGATTGTAATTTCGGTCACTAGATCATCATCGGGCAGATTGATTTAAGAACTGAATATATATAATTATATATATAATTATAGATTTGCTCTTACGGGTGGAAGAGAATAATTGCAGGTACCTAAATAGACAAGAGGAACATATTTAAAGAAGGGCTATCATTTTATCAAATAAAGAAGAAACGTAGTCAACTAGCATATACCCTCAATCGAAAGTAGAAAAATCCTGAAAATTCATATCATATTTTGGTCCTCTAAAAGAAAAAGTTGCTAATGTCATACCTAAATTTAATGTAATATTAAAATTGTTTTCAAACCTAAGACAAAACTCTCAGGATTCTTATTCAATGCCAAAGATATCACTTCAAAATTTGAAAGTTCAGGAGTTTATAAGTTGATTTGTCCTGTATGTAAGGGAGTATATATAGGTCAGACTGGTCGATCGTTCAAGACAAGATTTAAAGAAGACCAACAACCTTTTTTGAAAAATAAAACGGATTCAACGTTTTCAAATCATTGCTTGAAAACCACTACCCGTTTCCAAAAATAGATAACTTCCAAATTATGCACAAATAACCGAAAGCAACCAAACTAACTTACTTAGAATGATTGGAATTTTTTAAACTCAATAATAATGCAAATGATATCTTGCTGAACGACCAGCTTGACTTGATATATTCTCCTATATATAGTGTATTCAAACAATAATGATGTTTCTAAGAACATTTTATTGTACCAATTTGGGAAATCCAATCAATTATCATTTCTTGAAATATGTTCCTCTTGTCTATTTAGGTACCTGCAATAATTATTTCCCACTCGTGAGCGCAAATATATAATTATGTATTCAGTTCTTAACTCAATCTGCCCGATGATGGTCTAGTGACCAAAATTGCAATCGCAGTGTCAAAATATTTTGTGATAAACGTAGTAAATTCAAGTTTTATATTTGTTCATCATGTTAAATTATCACGTAGTAACGACGGATTCCATCAACTATTTGAAAATTCATTATACTTTCGACTGATAATTACATATTCCAATTCATTTGATGTCTAACGGTGAATTTCTATACTCATGTTCAAATTTCGATTGGTACCATTTTCAATTACTCCTATACCATTCCAACTAATGTTATCGTCTTTACTTTGCCGTGGTCATCGAAAATTCCATGGTGTCTCCATGAAATTCAAAAAGCTTTCGAATGTTCTGCATATCCGCTTATTCCCTCAGCGCCAATAAAAAAGCCATCGAAAGACATTTCCGAATTGACATCCAAGTATTAGACCCCCTAGCTTTCCAATTTGTTATATGATATGAATGTATCGAATTTTATAAAAAGCACCGTACCCGAACACGATATCTAATGTCTTTCGCTTGTGTTCGTAGTGAATTTGGCAAAGGGTCGTTTCTCTTATTTTCACCAAAGGTGTCGCTGGTGTTTTGTCTCACCCTGCTACTTATTTTCAACGTCGAAGTTAATAATGGGTTACTGAAATTCTTCTACATTTCGAATTAGTTAATAAGAAACTGGAATTTGAAGGTCATCGTTTATGATTTTCACACGATGTCTTCCAGGCTTAGTAACACAAAGTATAAGCATACATGTCCAACACATTGAATCTGTTTCTTGAAAAACAAAATTCCCAAAGATACCGATAGCAGAACTGAATCAAAAGTTTTGAATTACGTTTGCCTGCGTTTAGGCATTGAAACAATTGAAGTGTTGTGACTAATATTTCACAAAATTGTACCTTATGTACAATACCGAAGAAAAGTGCATCATCATGAGATGCTATCATGTTTTTAATCTGTACGATATATGTAACTTAAACTTTCCGTTTGACATGACGTTATCATCATATTGTGAATTATTTAATCAACAAAATATGCCGATATTGCCAACCCCACGAAAAATGTAAATTCACATTAAAATTATTTTTCCACAATAAATATTTTTTTATCGTAAACTTGGGAAAACACAGGAATAGTTTTCAGTATATAATAGAACAATATTATTTCACCTTCTTTTTTAAGTTTCAGTAAAATATTAAAACTTCTAATAATCTTTCTCTTTCGAAAAGTGTACAAAGTTACTCAGACTAAAAATATTTAACTTCTACATTAGATACAAATCACTTAACAGATATTAACAAAACAGGACGCCTCAAGCTTTTTTTTTTACCTACTAATGAACTACTGATGAACTTCGCTAGCGACAGTACTCTAATAGCATCCCCCACGAAGAGGAGCCCTGTCAGTACTTCCGAATCATTGTGTTAAGCTATCTGAATCTATGAATAGCGATATTGAGATAATTTTTAAATTGAAATCTGATCATTTGGTAGCTTTATTAGTGCTACAAAGACACAAGCAACTAGGTTTTCAAGAAGGACTCCCCTCAACTATACTATTTAGTATTGGAAAACCAAATTATTAATCCAACCAATAAACTTAATCTTTTCGGAATCAGCCTTAATTCAAATTTAACCAGGCGCTAACATGATTTCACCATTACTGAGTTAGCATCATAGAAGCTCCACTGGGTTTAAACAGATTTTCAGCACGAAGAAGCTAAAAATCTGTTTAAACCCAAGCAGCTGTTGTTACTTTATAAGGGTCTAGTTTGTCAAGTATTGGTATACTGTTCCCATGCTTGCAGCTCTGCACCCAAACATTCCTTGTACCTTCTCGACTCAATTAAAAATAGAACAGTAAGGCTAATAGATGACTCTTCATACATCGCTACGTTTATTCTCTTGAACATAGGAGAAAAATTGCCACTTTTGTATTGAGATTGCCACGGCAGGTGTCCTGCAGCCATATATCTCAATTCATTCATCACAGAAGCTATGCACTAATACACATCAATTTTGAGTAGGTACATACCCTAGAAGCCAGAACATCGACCTAACAGGGCGTTTCTGAACAGAACCGGAAACCTATAAAACGCTCTACCCTCAGATGTGATTTTGGTTTACTATGACTTGCAGCGGTTGAAATCCAGCAAAAATTGCCATTTGTTGAAATCATCTTATCTCGTGACTTTTTATAAGCTTTCGTTTTTCCCGAGAGTCGTTCATAAAAAAAGCAGAAATATTACCCACAAGTAACAAAGGACAGCAGCTGGAGATTACATATATTATGAAAATATTACAACAATATTACAAATGCTAACAGATTTCGTCTATATACGAAGTTCATCGTTATATTCAATTGTACTTGGTGAAAACAAGTTTTTAATAATATCAAGTAATTATGGAATATTGAAGCTGTAGCACCTTTGTTTTAAAACAGCTAGACAATCTGTTGACCAAAAATCTAGTTTGCATTCGTCGAGCGCGTTCCAGTTATCAAGTTTACATATTAAAAATGAATTTTATTACAGTGGCTTAAGAAAATTGTCTTATCAATTGCGAAATGCAATATAAATAGTTAGTATATATAAATAGTTTTATTTGAGATTCCCGTACGCACACATTTTTTGCTTCAAAACCAACTTTTGTGAAACATTCAATATCTTTTCGCATAATTTTTGATGTATGTCTATGAAGATATGATGATCAATTCAAGGTTTTCAATTATGTCCTCTTTGTTGAGGATATTAAGATTAAAGATAAATATTTCCAAATGCAATATGGAAAAGTAATTGCTATAACTGAATTTGAGTGAAATTAAATTCATTCGAGTTATCAGAATTAATAGAATTGTTAAAGATCCGCAGTTTTATGCAAAATTGGTTTAAATGATAAAAATATTACTGAAACGTTATTACATATTATAAAACCACCCTCATATCATCACATTTTGCGACATTCAAACTGAAAGTGAACGAATATAAATGCTTACGCAATGCTTCTACATTAAACCACTCCCCAGAATGTCTGAATTGAAAAACATCTTCTCAGTACTCTTCATTAAATATCAAAAAATGATGCAATGAAGACAACTTGAGTAGTATGAATGAGAAGCTCTCTGAAGGATTCAATGAGGATGGAAGCATATTTCATACCATCACCGCTTCTGATTGCTTCTATATGCAGACTATAAACGTTTTCCAATTCATTGATGCATCCTTCGAATGACATTTTGATTACAAATTCTCTTCCTGATGTAAATCTGCAAGTCATTCACGCTGGTGTAAGTTTGAGCGAAATTGTCCAATTATCTCGTACGGCCGGAATACACAAATTATTCGATGCTTTAGAGAGCATCGGAAACCTTCCAATATGAGTTACAAAATCTTTTTTCATGCTACTAATGATGAACAGAGAGGCCTCGGTAGACCAGCGGTAAGGTGAACCGCCTTATACCGTTTGTAAACCGAGGATTGTGGGTTCGAGTCCCACCTCGCTCATGGGTGTTGTGTATGTCCGGAATTTAGTGGTTATTTAAGATTGAAATTTGTTGGGTAATGTACATAGTTTACAAGCCCATTGGCCGTTCGGAACCGGCGTTAAACTGTAGGACCCTCGAATTAAAAAAAAAAATAAAAAGAACAGAAGATATTCATCCTGTTTTTTCGATCACACTGAACCGCATTAGTAATATTAGTCTAACCAAACCTGTAGTCACGAAAGCGCACACTTTTATGTACCAATGTGATTTATAATTTATTGTGGTAAGTTTTACATGCCAATTTCTGTCTGATTATTTAGATTATTAGACCTCATTGAAATTGGATTAATTTGAGATTCATTAATAAAGATGTTCTACCTTTTTTAAATTCGATTTCTGTGGTTTATACTACAGTAATTTGAAGTGCTTAAAGAAGCAATTTCGTTGTTCTGAAATCTCACTATTTATGTCGTAGTCCATATAAAATTAAAATTCATTAGATTAATTAATACTCTCTATGAAATCACTAACGTTTTTGTATATTCTCACCAAATATTTTTATAAAAAGAATAAGTAATTCCATCACACAATTAAGCGGCATTCAACAGGTCAAAATTTGTACAAAAATCGAAAGACTGTCTGTGAGAAATCAGATAACGTGGATATTTGGAAATTCGATAACGGGTATCCGTATGGAAACATAAGAAAACATCTGCTTAGGTATACTTTATTTTGTTCTTGGCTGTTCCTCATTTTCCTTTATTTCCATCGTAAAATAAGACGGATTCCTCCTGGGATCTTCGAAATGTAACATTGACATTAACAGTCTGAGTGAACTTTTTATGGAATTCAGTATGTCGCATTCAATACTCTAGGACGACGTAATTACTTATTTATACTGCCTTGCGATCTGAGGCCATCAGGAGACCTTGATGACAGCGTAGTGGAAAATTCATATCGAAACAAATTGGTTCAACTTGACATGGAAATGAAATATACCAGACATACATTTACACATACACATATATATATATATATATATATATATATATATATATATATATATATATATATATATATATATATATATATATTTATATATATATATATATATATATATATATATATATATATATATATATATATATATATATATATGTATATTTATGTAGATATATATATATATATATATATATAATATATATATATATATATATATATATATAATATATATGTATATATATATATATATATATATATATATATATATATATATATATATATATATATATATATATAAATGCCTATGTATTAATTATTATTAAGGAAATCTGTAGCCAGACAAGCGGTGGAGCTCGAAGTGGCGACTGTTAAAAGTTGAAAAAAATTTCATAACGTTTCAAAGTTCAAGAAATACTACGAGATCATACTCAACTGAACAATGATAGTAGCAGCATTGAATAGAAGAAAATATAAGTAATTCACGGATAAAAACATGTTAAGAAAATTAATGCCTTAAAATTTGTTTCTGCATTGCAAAATTTAAATCGAGCAAGGTGAGTAAGTATTTATAGTGTTCGTTATGTAATAAAAGCATAGCAAACTTGTATCTTTCTACATGGGAGTTGATTAATTATGATACAAATAGCAGATGAGTTCATTAACATGGAAGATTTTTACATCGTATTTAATATAACTTGTACCTACTACTATAATTTTATACCTATTACGGCGTAGTATATTCAGATGAAAATAGGGGATTCTGTTCACATGTGTTAGCATAGGTAGGTATTACTAATGAAAAATGTGCACTAAATGCGTGATGATTGCACTCCGTAAGGACAATAAAAAAATCACGCGATGATGACACTTTTAATTGAAATTTCTCATTGCATTATAGGTAAGTATCACTAATGAAAATGTCCAACAAATGGGTAGTGGTAAATTGCACTTCGTCGGAACAATAGCAATAGTTTTATGAAATGATCGTCTTTGAAAATGAACGTAATAGTTACTGTGCTACGGATGAGATGCAAAATGTGGACACTTTCATTTGAAATTTCTTATTGTACTTGAAATAGAATAAAATTCCTCCAAATTTCATTGAACTTACACTAATTGTCAAGGTCCCGAGGGTTATACTGAGAGTGATTAGCATTTGTACTCAGATAATTAATTTGGGAATTCAAGATTAGTTAGAGCTACCCGGTATGCGAAGTTTCATATTTCTACGAAAACGAAGTGGATGTAAACAATGTCAGAAGACAAGTTGCTCTATAGTTCGTCTTCGCTTGGCACGGACTTTCACTTTGATGTCTGCGGGGATAATTTGGAGCGCAGCATATATCCATTTTCATATTTCAGATACCAGCACTAGCGGTAGACCGACAATTTCCTCCATATCAAAATATGTCCCCCGATAACTGAACCGTTTTACCCTCCATCCCTTACAAAGTTCAGCACCACACCTAAGCATAAACAGTAAACAAAAGTTGTTCCCGGACTCTCTTTTTACGCATTCTCTGATACTAGCTATAAAGATATGGTAGAATCCATTCAACTTCTACTCTGAAGGATAAATCAGTCCATTCTTCATTTTTTTAAAAGTACAGCATAAAGCATAGAATAGAATGAGTTTACTAATTTCATAGATTATTCGCAGAAATATTAAATATTAATATGCACAAAATAAAAATGAAACAAGTCACAAAAAACAAATACAGAAAGCTTATTTATAACAATAAACCCTGAACTCCTCGACCGAGTAAGGTTCACATTGCATAATTAACATGTGAATGCTTCTCTTAAAGCTACCATGATTAGAAATAACCTGTCGATGTTTAGATAACATATTAAACAACTTGAGTGCCATGTACTCTGTGCCTCTTTCACGTAGAGTGGTAGAATGAATAGGAAAAAAGTACGGAACACTTTGCCTTGTATTATTAATATTTTTAGATTTTACAAAATAATCTTGATTTTTATGGAAAAATATACCCAAGTATCTTATATATTATATATATATATATATATATATATATATATATATATATATATATATATATATATATATATATATATATATATATATATATATATATATATACAGCCCATAGAAAGAGAAAAAATCGTGCTTTCTATATAGACCACGACAAGATTGTCTATAGTCGAGACGTAGCATAGATCTAACTGTCCATTTCTGGCAAATGAAGAGACTATCAGAGTGGATGGAGCCTCCCCAGAAAATGATACCATAAGAAAGAATAGATTGGTAAATAGCAAAATATCTCTCAACATGAGAAGGGTAAAGGAGGCAGAATTCAGCTTCTTTCTAAGCTGATCAATATGAATGTCCCATCTCAAATTCTTATTCAAGGCAATACCGAGGAAACTCACGGAATTTCTCACCGGTATCTGGTTCTCGACATTACCAACAAACTTCGGAAAAGCAACCTTTGATCTGAATGATGGCAAAAAGACACTCTCAGTTTTTTGTAAATTGATTTTTAGTTTGTTATTATAGCATCAATTTCCCAATTTATTAATAACTGACACTGCAGAAATCAAAGCAGCACTGATATTCGTTGAGTTTATGAGAAAATTTGTATCGTCGGCAAACATAATAGCATTACAGTCATTATATAAGCAATTACCAGGAAGCGAATTCATGAAGACGAGAAACAAAAGTGGCCCCAGGATACTACTCTGTGGTACCCCCCTTCGTAATCACTCGGTCCTCAGAAACGTATGAGAAACCACCTCTCAACAACACTACTCTCTGTTTACGATTTGTGAGGTAGCTGGAAATTAAATCCAACTGTCCATCTCTGATCTCACACGCTTCAACTAAAAAAAAATAAAATCAATTTGTGATCAATAAGATCAAGAGCTTTCGATAAGTCGAAAAATAGTCCTAACTGTACTTCACCCTTCTCAAGAGCGATGAGTAATGCAGTAGTCAGTTCAAAGACTGCCGTTTCTGTACCCCTATTCCGCACAAAATCTTGAACCTTCTGACGAAACTAAGAAGCCTGTCTGCAAGAATCCTCATATATGTAACTTTGTATTCGAAGTTTCAAATTGAACGATCGTCATGCAGTGTTAGTATTTTAGTCATACATTTTATGAATGAGAAAAAACTGATAAAAATTTAGAGGTCACTGGAAGAAGAAAATGTATGTGCTCATTTCGATTTTTTTATCGGCTATTTCCCGATATATGTGCAGCACTGTACATCTACAGGGGACCAGGAGATGCCAGTCTACTCATATCGGAAGTATGGTAGTACTTAGTTAATAGCATTGCGGTCGTCCCATTTACTAGAGTAAAATGCGAACCGGAAATTTGTATATTAGTATAAATTAAATATGACCTGGAAATAGCGAACCGACAAGGCACTGAAGGGCATAATCTAACAGAAAACATACTCACCTACCATTAATATTGCACTCTATTTCTCCTATTATATTGACAGGTAGTTGAGAAGCAGAATTCGTAGCTCATATTATTGTACAGGTGAGGAAATTTAATAGTGGGTTTACATGTCATTCGGACAGAAATAAATCATGGCATAACCTTGACATTTTGTGCTTACTAATTTGTATTAGATTCCCCTTTGATTCAGGTGAATATGTTCGCAACAAAAATTGGACAGAATAACTCATATAATACTCCACATAAAATTAAGGATCAGTAAATATTATGAAATCTGAAACATTCAGTTCATTTGGTATTTTCTTTTTGGGAAAAATATAGAATAACCATCAATTCTCAAATGGAAAAACCTATGAACATATGAAATAATAATGATATTGTTGGCGTTTTCATTCTCAGTTGACTGAAAAACTTCATAATGGAAAAAGATATTTATACAAAAGTCTCATAATTCAATCAAATATACGTTGTACATTTCAACGGCTTTAACAATATTTGAATATTTATATCTCTATTAAGTTTCAATATTGTTAGTCGTTTCACATATAGAGCCAACTTTTTCTTTTGGTGGGATGTATTAACAATATACAAGACTAGTAGGGGAAATAAGTTAACGAATTTAAATTTTATTAGCATTTCTGATAATTTGAATCAAAAAAATTAAAACATTTGTAGTATCTTTAGAGAAACCATATCGGCGTCACAGAAACTATATCTTCTTTTAGTCACTCTGAAAAATAATTTGAAAAAAACAACCTAAAACACATAAAAATCTCTGTCTAGTGAAATGCATCCATCATATTTCTTTCAAATAAGCCTTCTTTCACCGTTATCAAATAAATATACATAAGTGATGAAAATAGTTTCATCTCTAAATTGCTGATTTAAGATATAGGGTATTTTTTATGAAATGAGGCTTAAATATCACAAGGAATTATACCGAGAATTAATAAATAGGGTGTTTCAATATTGTTATTCGTTTCACATAAGAGCCAACTTTTTCTTTCGGTGGGATGTATACACAATATACAAGACTTGTAGGGAAAATAAGTTAACGAATTTAAATTTTATTAGAATTTCTGATAATTTGAATCAAAAAATTCAAACATTTGTAGTATATTTAGAGAAACCATATGGGTGTCACAGAAACAGATATGATTCTGCCTAAATTAGGTCAAGTTTCAGAATGAACAAGACAACTTAGATTCAATTTGGTAGTACGTGGACCAATGTGATAAAAATTCATGAATTTTGAAAAGTAAAACGTATAAAGATATAGGGTATGTTTTATGAAATAAGGCTTAAATAGCACAAGGAATTATACCGACAATTCATAAATAGGGTGTTTCATTTAAAAATATCGGGTTTTCTGTATTTCAATTATTTCAAAATAATATTCTTATATGTTTATTACCCTTTAGAATAATTTCTAAATACATCACGAAAAAGTGAAATTGATTTATAGTTTCCTTGTATATAATGTAATATATAATATATACACATATATTATCAATCTTCACTACTTTATTGAAAATATTGTTAAAAAACGGAGTTGATTTATTCTAATTTATAGTTAAAATGTATCATCACACACTTACGGACAAATCCATCTAATATATATGTATATATATATATATATATTATATATATATATATATATACATATGTATATATATATATATATATATATATATATATATATATATATATATATATATATATATATATATATATATATATATATATATATATATATATATATATATATATATATGAATCTCACTTCAGAAAATGTGAGTTTACCACATGATGAAGTGAAATAAGTTTGTATAAACGTTCTTTTAAACACATTATTTATTCTTATTTATTTATTAACGGAGCTCCAAACTCTATCCAAACGTATTATGCAAAGTTCAAAAATGAAGTTACATAGCGTGCACATTTTAGCAGCCGACAAAATGGGTAGAGGGAAATTGAGAAAGTGTTGAAATTCTGAATGAGTAATGCTGTGAATATTTAACGTATGTGGTTCACCTGAGGGCAGGTCCAATGAATGCTTAATTTCCGACTCTGCTCTGCTCTGTAATTTAGCCCAACTTGTGATTGTTCTAGAGACTGAATAAAAATGTAAACATTTTCAGAATTAAACTTCTAACTACATGTTTGAGCGAACGGAATTTCTAAACTTACAAAAAGAGCAATATCAACAAGGTTCGACAGGCAGGAATATTGACCTAATTCAATTATAGTTGTTTGTTGATATACACTATAAAAATTTTGCTTCCTGCTTGAATGAAGCTATATTTCACCTCTGCAGGCAAAGTTGAAAAAGCAATAAAAATATTTTTGTTATAAAACTAATATATAATCTCTCAATTTTTTTTTCAAATACCCAATTATTACTGATTATGCTCGTGCCGTTTCTGCTATTTTGCAACTATCATTTGTGACTAGATTTTTTAATATAGATACAGCTGAAATTGAGGAACATTTCATTGGTTTCTTATGTCGAAAAAAACACAGTTGAGAGGTTGGCCACTTATATACCAAATCAGAGGATATCACTGCAAAACTGCAATGGGCAAGGATATGATAATGTAGTCAATATGCGTAGAGAAAAATGTGGTGCCTAGAAAAGTTAACTTGGAAGTAGCCAACTTGCTTATTATTTACCTCGTCGGAGGCTAAAATTTCGCCCTAGGAGATGCAGCATAGTCTTGTGTTCAAGCTAACTTTTTTTTCTTTCCTTGCTACAAAGGCTGTACACTTTATTGTGCAAATCGCCTCAGGGGTGGGCTATTTTGAAAGTACCTACTTGTGCAATCTTTATCGTTAAAACCTCTTTCCAAAACTAGATAGTAATACCAGTTATGACAGTTAAATACTAACAAAGCGATATATGTGATGCTACGAATAATTTAGGAGAAAAAATAACCGATTATCAGTTGGTTAGTTAATTCGATTCTATAGAAAATGGAATAACTACCCAAAAATTTGAAGTTGCTCTCATTGTATAGCATGCCATTCTTACAAAGATAAATGTTATTATCAAAATGTGGCAGTGCGACTAAATATACTCTAGATGCGGA
Organism: Cynegetis impunctata; assembly: GCA_030704885.1. Taxonomy (NCBI): domain Eukaryota; kingdom Metazoa; phylum Arthropoda; class Insecta; order Coleoptera; family Coccinellidae; genus Cynegetis; species Cynegetis impunctata. The sequence goes on from JARQZK010000001.1 coordinate 590,413, forward strand.
TATACAATAGCTAGATACATTTACACATTGACTTCATAATTATCGGGAAAATTGTTTCTAAACATCTTTGATAACAGCGAGGTAAATAGCTGAAAAATGAAAAAATGAAATGATTTGAGGCACTCAAAACATCATGAGAGCATATTTGGTTTGATCTATAATATGAAAATATTGAACAAAATTTGTGATTGTGAACTGTTAAAAAATTAACAGTAGGAGAAACATTTGATTTCGATGGACATGCATTCTATAATGAACTGAATATGTATATCCGTCTATTTCAAGAAAACAACATTACCTCGGTGCTAAAATGTATCATAGAGAATAATTTTACTAATTTGTACTCCAGTATCGAAGTAATCTTGAGAATTATTACCACCGCAATTGTGACAGGTGCGTCAGCAGAAAGAAGTTTTTCGAGGTTGAAAATTATTGAAATTGAATAACACAATATCGTTTTTCAGTTCTTGCTATTCTAGCAGTTGAAAATTGTTCTATAATATAAATCTTAGGAAATGCTGCAAACAGCATTTTGAAATTCGAGCGTAGGTATGTTTTTGAAGACTTATGTATCTTAGTTTATCACCATTAGTGTTTATGTTATAAGTTTTGCTTTTCTCGTCATCAGAAATGCCTACTTTCAATTATCAAACTTACCAAAATACGAGGGTCTCGCAAATGTCTGCCTGGCAATACTTACCGCCGCGGCTGATTATTTTATTCCATAAATTAAATATAGTAGGTAACCTCGGTATAAAGCAATATCGAGTTATCACATTAGTGAGTTCGCATATTTACCTTTAACAAACAGTTATGTTTTCAGTAGAAATGTTTGAAAAATAATTGATTCATTGGGAAATCATGCATATCCAGTTCATTTTTTTTGATGATGATAGCACAAATGAAGAAAGTAAAAACTCGATTATTATTTGTCGTCAGTTCTCACTATCAGAAAAAATCAAAAGGCTGCATAAATTTCACGGCATTTTCAGGTTGATATCAAACAGCAATACACAAACAAAACTCCTACACAAATCTTGTTTTGAATATTTTGCTGATAGCAAAAGAATTATCCGCATTATTTGTCATTCGAGTACAACCATATATATTATATCCCGTGTTCGATTTTGATAGGTACTGAAGCATAATGTTTCTAATGATCATATTGAATCATTAATTTTGAGAACGTTGGAACATAATTTAATTGGCATAGTATTTCATTCCTTTCCCTCTTTATATAAATATAAAAGTATTTATTATATTATATTAAATAAGAATAAAATTTTCATATATATATATATATTTCTTGGGTAAAATATCGATTACAAAGCACTTGAAAACCAATGAAAATAATTTTTCTATACTAGATGAAAACCTTGTTTTCGCTTCTCGACACCAAATCTGTAAAAATGCCTCATCAGTTCCGTGAACTGAAACTTTAATAATTTTCTGACACTTATCTCTCTTTTGGACCATATTGTAGAATCAAACAAATGAATCTGAATAAAATTTGTTTTCCTTATCTTCAGTTTTAATATATATATATATATATATATATATATATATATATATATATACAGTAATTATTATATTTATATTAGAAATTAATTTGGAAATATATGAATTTACTTTCCCAAGAAATAAAGTGATGTATTTTCCGACTTATTAAAATTAGTTATTGTTATGGCTGTACGTTCTTCAAGTAATGAGGTATAGATTGTGAGAATATTTGAAATCATCTTTGAATTACATGTTCCATTCTTGAGTTGAATGATTCGAAATGAGAAATCATACAGTATCTTAATTCTGTTATCTTTGATTTTTCTAAGGAATCATATGTATATTTTGAATAATATTTAAGGAGGTGCCACCACTGCATAAAATATGTATTAAGCTAGATTGTTACCATCAAATAAAGATATCCAGTAGGACCGTGAATAAGTATTAATTTTTTTTTTCAATTGTTCATACTCTTCAAGTCACCGTAAGAATTGAAGGCGAATCAAAATTAACACTGAAACATTAGTAATGAAATGGAACCTGGTATATCCATCACACGTATTCTCTAATAATCAACGAAACAAGTCTGATTAAAGCCATAAAAATTAAAATACATACTTCTCGCGGATGACACTACTATCACTATTCATGACCTTGATCTTGATAGATTGAGAGGGAGATCACGTGATGCACAATTGGAGGCCATAAGTTGCTAACAGACTTAAACTTAACCAGGATAAAACTCAAAAAAATGTTGTTTTCAATGAGAGACACTCAAGATTTTACTAATCCAGCTGAGGTAAAGTTTTTGGAATTATATCTGGATCCAAAACTCACTTGGGATGTTCATTCAGAGAATCTGTCTGGAAGATTGAGGAGCATTGTATTCTTGCTGAGAAACCTCTATGACTGTGTATCTCAGAGTACAATCCTGAATGCGTACTATGGCATATTTCACTCAGTTATGACCTACGGGATTTTAGCTTGGGATGGATCGGCTTCTGCAGCCAGAATATTTGGGCTGCAGCGTAGAGCTGTTAGGATTGTCGGGTGTTTGGGATATAGGGATGACTGCAGGCCTGCATTCATAAAACTCAGTATTCCAACCTTGCCGTCAGTTTACATCATGGAATGCGTTCTTTATGTTAGGAGATCACAGGATGCATTTTTAACTCATAGTGATATTCACAACTATGAAACCAGACACTGTAGCAGTATTGTACCATCTTATGGCCGTCTATCAAGGTGCCAAAGTCGCCCGAAGTTCATAGCTGTTAAATTATTTAATAAACTGCCAACAAACATGAAAACCTTGCCATACAGCTCTTTTAAAAAGCAATTAAGAAGCTAGTATGCTCCAAAGCCTTTTACAGTCTACAAGAGTTTCTCCAACTCTAGACATCTACTTTTATGTGTTGTACACTATTATTTGTTTTTGTGTAATGTTAATTTCTTATGTATGTATGTCGTAAAAGTAAGAATTTTAAATTTTAATCTCAATTTTAAATGTGAATAGATGTATTTTCGTAGAACATTTTAATTACCTATATGTAGATTAAGAGTGTTTTATATATATTTTTGACTAGTGTGAATACTTTGTATTTTGACATTAATAAACTACTCTAACTCTACTCTATTCTAAAATAATCCCACACATAAAAAATTACTAGGAAAAATTTCTTTGTTCACCATCACATGAGAAATGCAGTCTAGTATGTCCTTTTTTCAAATCCTGAAAATGAATAAAACAGAAGGTACCAATCTTCTCATATTCTGCAACATCCATCGTATAAACTAAATCAAGTGTAGTTCTGGAAATTCTAGCTACATACTGAATTATTTATATTCTCATTTTTATAGTCACTGTAATGTAACGCATGTCTTAAATATTTCATTGGGAAGCGGGCGAATGAGGTTTGTCGTGTTGCATTAACATTTTTCAAGGGAATGTACATACAACGGAAACCTGAGAGGTTATAATGTAGCCAGTTCCTCAGTGTAGCCAGCATTAACTAACTATGCAGAAAATTGATAGCGGACCTAGAAATCTTGCCATCTTTTCTGAATTTAATATGAGCAACATATATTTCTTTTAAATAAATTTTGCGTAAATAGAATAAAGCTATGCGATATATAAATATATATATATATATATATATATATATATATATATATATATATATATATATATATATATATATATATATATATATAGTTTCTAGAAAACAGACAACTAACAGTAAGAATACACAATACAACATCCAAATACTTCTCCCCAGAACAAGGAACACCCCAAGGATCCCCTCTGTCACCGATACTATATAATATATACTGCTCCGATATATGCTCTGAATTCAACCAAAATCAGTATGTCTTACAATATGCAGATGACACCTTACTATCATGTGTTATACATGAAACAACATTACAGGAATGTACTAACAAAATACAAGAACTCATGGACAAAACGAACGCATGGTTTTCAAAGTGGCGCCTGAAACCAAATCCTAATAAGTGCCAATACATTATTTACAACCATAAGATCACACAAAATTCACCAACAATAACAATAAACGGAATGGATAAAACATCAGCATTTTCTATGAAATACCTGGGAATTTTGTTTGACAATAAAATAAATTTCAAGCTTCACACACAGTCAATAAAGAAAAAAGCAATAAATAGAGCAAAACACTTCAGACACCTAACAGAGGGATAAGCCTTAAAAACGCAGTTAAAATATATAAAACAATATGCAGACCTTTGATAGAGTATACACATATACTCTACGCAAACTGCAAAACATAAACGCTTAAAAACATAGAAGTAGCAGAAAGATCAGCTCTATGTACAATCACCAGAATAAGACATCCACTAAACAGACTACACAACCCCTCCAATGAGCTACTATACGCAAGAACAAACATAGAACCATTCAAAAATAGACTTCACAAACTGAATCAAAAGTTCCACACAAGATTAGACTGTTCCACTCCGTTATGTTTATTAACTTTTATTAAATAAAAGTATTATTAACTTTGAAAGAAATATTTATTAATGAAATTAACAAGGACCATACAGAAAGAAGATTCCCTACAGCGACTCTCCTTGAAGCACTAACTTGAAATAAAATATGATTGTACATTAAACTGGCTGGAGGACCCAAGGTCGATAGCCATTTGTATGTATGTATGTATACATATAATAAAGATCTGTTAATATTATTATTATTAAAGGACAAAATTTCATTGTATAACATCAAATAATGAGTTTGAGAGTATATATATATATATATATATATATATATATATATATATATATATATATATATATATATATATATATATATTTATTCAAATTTTTTTTGTCTGTGATTTATTTTTATTCTCTTTATAATTATTAGAAATATCACGCTGGTTTAATCTTAAAAAACAATTAATTAAATCGAGTTTTTTAAGATTCAACCAGCCTGTTTTTGCTAATAATTTATCAAGAGATTATATATATAATATATATATATATATATATATATATATATATATATATATATATATATATATATATATACTCTCAGAGGACATTCACGTGTGTTGTAAAATTTCATTAATAAATATTTCTTTCAAAGTTAATAATACTTTTATTTAATAAAAGTTAATAAACATAACGGAGTGGAACAGTGGTAAAATATCTTCCATTTTGTCTAATCTTGTGTGGAACTTTTGATTCAGTTTGTGAAGTCTATTTTTGAATGGTTCTATGTTTGTTCTTGCGTATAATAGCTCATTGGAGGGGTTGTGTAGTCTGTTTAGTGGATGTCTTATTCTGGTGATTGTACATAGAGCTGATCTTTCTGCTACTTCTATGTTTTTAAGCGTTTATGTTTTGCAGTTTGCGTAGAGTATATGTGTATACTCTATCAAAGGTCTGCATATTGTTTTATATATTTTAACTGCGTTTTTAAGGCTTATCCCTCTGTTAGGTGTCTGAAGTGTTTTGCTCTATTTATTGCTTTTTTCTTTATTGACTGTGTGTGAAGCTTGAAATTTATTTTATTGTCAAACAAAATTCCCAGGTATTTCATAGAAAATGCTGATGTTTTATCCATTCCGTTTATTGTTATTGTTGGTGAATTTTGTGTGATCTTATGGTTGTAAATAATGTATTGGCACTTATTAGGATTTGGTTTCAGGCGCCACTTTGAAAACCATGCGTTCGTTTTATCCATGAGTTCTTGTATTTTGTTAGTACATTTCGTAATGTTGTTTCATGTGTAACACATGATAGTAAGGTGTCATCTGCATATTGTAAGACATACTGATTTTGGTTGAATTCAGAGCATATATCGGAGCAGTATATATTATATAGTATCGGTGACAGAGGGGATCCTTGGGGTGTTCCTTGTTCTGGGGAGAAGTATTTGGATGTTGTATTGTGTATTCTTACTGTTAGTTGTCTGTTTTCTAGAAACTTTTTAATTATCTTTATTAGGTATTTCGGTGTCTTTAGGTTATTTAATTTATATAGTAGTCCCTTGTGCCACAAGCTGTCAAATGCATCATTTATGTCTAGAGCCAGTGTTTCAGTTTTCATATTGTTCAGTTGAGCATTTTGAATGTTTGAAGTAAGTACTGTAAGTGGGTGGATAGTAGACTTCTTATTACGGAATCCAAACTGAAAAGCAGGAATATCTTGTTCATGGTACTCTTCTAGTTTTGTTTTAATTATTTTTTCAAATAATTTCCCGAGTACAGGTAGGAGGTTAATGGGTCGATAGTTTTTGACTTTTTTGTTGTCTAGATTTGGTTTTGCAATTGTCGTTATAGCGCCTGTTTCTCAGATTTGTGGGAAAACATGGATGTTTATGCAATATTCAAATATTTCAATGATGTGCGTGTGTATTTCTTGGTTTAATTGCTTGTTAATTTTCCAGGTTATTTGATCTATTCCTGGTGCGCTATTCTTACTTTTGTTAAGTATTTCATATTAAGTATTTTCTTCTATTTTTATGTTTGTCGACTCCTCTAGTCCATCACCCCCAAAGGTCTGTTCATACCATCTGTCAACAAGTGCCTCTGTTGTATTGTCGTAGTCTACATTTTCATCATATTCAAATGTATCTTCGAAATATGTAGCAAAAAGGTCCGCTTTCTCCTGCTCTGATTTGTATTCTCTATTGTTCTCTTCTGAAGTTAGTATTTCCTGGTATTTTTTGTATTTTGACAATTTATTAACTTGTTGGTAAAAAGCATCAAATAGCTGAGTATTTATAACATCAACTCAACATCCAATACTTATGAGAATAGTGTTTTTAATAGAAATCATACACACATACATTAGAATTTCATGAAATTCACTGTTTGTTAATATTCGTTCATTGTAACCAGCTACACTTATCGATAAAAATAACCAAATGCTTAAAATAGTAGTACATTTGCAATTAATTAACTGATCCAGATTAGTCGACCAAGTGCCGCATACCTTAGGTGTATTTACTGCTATTTATTGAGTATTTTTTAGTCTGTGATCTGACTTTAACAATAGTGCTACTGCACCATCGTGTATCTTCTACCTGCAGATTTATTCGAAATTGAAGAGTTTTTTCTTGAAACCTCTTGATGAATTCGATCCTATAGTTTTAATATTGTTAGACCGTTACAGTAACCACAGTTTAACAATCTAGTTTATGTTTGTTACACCTCCCTGGACTTTAGTTATTAGTTTCTGATGAAAAAGTAATAGGTACTACTGAATTTCAATTGAGATATAATTCAGCCAGCGCTCCTTTGACTCATTTTCGAATATATATATATATATATATATATATATATATATATATATATATATATATATATATATATATATATATATATTAAGTGGTTTATTTCCTGACCTGTTATGTTTTATTCAATTTATAATTCTTGGGGGTAGGTCACTTATAATGTTGAAGAGAGTTTTTCTCTAGGTTTCAATAATGAAAAACTTCTTTACGCGTTTCGGCGATTAGCACTTTTCAATTCAAAATTTATTATGTATAAACATAAGTGAAAATTCATTATGGATTGACTATAGCAACGAAGCATTTAACGTTATTATAATTCACTGGTTTAACCGTGAATCACGGTCACATTATAAGTGACCTACCCCCAAGAATTATAAATTGTATATATATATATATATATATACATATATATATATATATATATATATATATTAATATATATATATATATATATATATATATATATAATATAATATATTATATATATAATATATATATATATATATATAAATATATATATATATTATATTAATTTTCCTCATTTTAGTCTGTCAGCGTATATAGTGGTCTGTCATAAAAATGTTGCATATTTGAATACAAAAATGATTTAAAGAAGATTCCTCGGTAGTCCAGTGGTAAAGCTTATTGTTCGTATACCGAGGATCGTGGGTACAAGTTCCACCTTGATTGTTGGGTGTTGTTTATGTCTCATGATACTTATGAGTTAAAAATATTAGGTATTAACTTAGATTCAAGCTCCTTGGCCTTCTCATTATGCCAAACTAGAATTTAATATTCATATGCAACAATGCCCAAGACATATTCTTTTCCATTATTCAGCAATATGAAAAAATTATTTATTCATAAATAGAATACTGAAGCTTTGTTCAGTATGGGGTTTCAAAAAATTCTGTTGTGGTGGTTTTGTATTCAGAATACAAAATTGAAATAATAAACTCGCTAGTCAGTTCGAAAGGTCGGGAAACAGAAAAAGAAAGTCCTTCGGAAGCAGCACAGCCGTATATTTTTCAAAATTATCACGCTGAAGAATGAACACGGAAAAAGCTAGAGATGATCTTTAATGAAGATGTTGAAGAAATTCAAACTGATGTACGTATTATTACAAGGCTGCTTTGAAGCAACGCCTTATAACGTTATCAATAATATATAAGCTTAATGCCTCGAGTACGGCACCTAAGGATTAATATTCTTCGGAGCATTCTGGATCTCATTTGAAATGTAATTACTTTATTAGAAAATTAATAATTCCCCTCATTTATATTTGAGTTTCATGGAATAAACAGCTCTTTGGTGTTGTGCTGTTCAGATATTCTCTTTGAATTTGCGTGACTCATGATGACGCATAAATGTATACATTTCTAGAGATAATATGGCGTTATACTATGTTAAAAGACCCATTGTAATTATGGAATTATACAACACCTTCACTTTCTATAATATGAAAGATTCTATGGAAACATAAACTAAAAATCTTCAAACAAAATTCTTCAGATTCTATTATTTCACATTCACTATACAAATGCTGACGTATGAATTCATCAGCTGAAAAAACCTAAAAACGGTTGTCTGCTCAAAATTATATTTTCTCATATTGTGATATGTTTCTGATATTTTCATTCAATATATATATATATATATATATATATATATATATATATATATATATATATATATATATATATATATATATATATATATATATATATATATATATATATATATATATATATATATTGAATGAAAATATCAGAAACATATCACAATATGAGAAAACATATTTTGAGCAGACAACCGTTTTTAGGTTTTTTTCAGCTGAGGAATTCATACGTTTATATATATATATATATATATATATATATATATATATATATATATATATATATATTATATATATATATATATATATATATATATATATATATATATATATATATATTATATATATGTATATATATATTATTTATTCGAATTGTTGTTGCCTGTGATCTATTTTAATCTCTTGATAATTATTAGCAATAACAGGCTGGTTGAATCTTAAAAAACTCGATTTTTATTAAAGCAAGTGACGTTTCACTTCGATATTCGTAATTGAAATTTCTTTGACATTTATTGATGTGAAAAAAATTGAAAAAATAAGGCTGCTTTGTCTTGCTAGTTATTTATTATATGCTATTCAGTCTAATATTAACATTCAAAAATGTTATCATTAGATGGTAAGGGAAACCAAAGAAACCTTTACCTACGTAATGTTTGAAAATAAAAAATAATAGGGTATTATTTATCTAACAACAAAGAAATGAGTCATGGAAAACATTAAAGATGTGGAGTAAAATTATCGGTATAGTACGTTTATATGGAAAGCAGCCGTTGACACGTGTTTCGGACTCTTTGGTCCTCATCAGAACGGCGTAGCAAAGCATTGGATTGAAAATTTTGAAGATGAAAATAGTACAACAAAACAAAATCCTCTGATACGGAAGACAATCACCCTCATTGTGGTTTATTGTTTGAACTCTCCGGTATGGGAGATTTGGTCAAACTTTGCCACGGAGGCGATTAATGCTATCCGCGAGAACTAAGAACGAGTAAATAAACAATAACAAAAGAAATTAGTCGCGGGAAAATATTAAATAGGTAGAGCAAAATTATCGGTATAGTTCGTTTATATGGAAGTAGCCGTTTTTTTAATGAAATTTTTTATTTATTAGAATTTTCAAATCTTTTTAAAAAAAGTTACTTACAGTTATAAAAACCTTGAAACTCTCAGCTTCAGTTTGGGGTCATTGCCATATTTTCAGCTTGCAATAATTAATTATTTATTCAAATAGGTGTTGACTTTGATCTATTTTTAAACTCTTTATAATTATTAGCAATAACAGGCTGGTTGAATCTTGGAGTTTTTTAAGATTCAACCAGCCTGTTATTGCTAATAATTATCAAGAGATTATATATATATATATATATATATATATATATATATATATATATATTTTATATATATATATATATATATATATATATATATATATTTATTATATATATATATATATTTATTTATATATATATATATATATATATATATATATATATATATATATATATATTTATATTTAATATGTATACATATTTGTTTCAATTGTGATCTTATTTCAACTGGATACATTATTCCCAAAGATGATTAATATCTTCAATAGGAGATAGATACTTATCTATCTTCTATGTAGAGAATTTTCTACCTATCTTGATATCTGGGTTGATCAAACAATTTCCAACAGTTTCGAATATATTACTGAATCCATATCTGTTTTTTTTAAAGCGAAATTTTTTGATTCAAATGACCATTTTTGGTTTCATTTTGTCACACCTTGTCAGTTTGTGAGATAGTATTAATTGTATTTATGTAGTTTTAGTAACAAAAAAAAAGCGTTGAAAAAGTTTCGTATAAACTGAACAAAGAAATAATTTGAAATAAATTATTAATGCAGTTCCGAAGTGAGTTGAACTTGTTCATTGAAGTCAATAATTATTATTCCTGAATTTTTTAAGGACCATGGCTTTTTTCTCCAGCAATGCGAGTCCGTAAATAATTATTTTCTGCCTACGTATTTTTTCTTCTTATAAATTTTATAATTTTTGTCGTTTTCCTTTTATCTTTGAAATTTTATTCAGCAAATTTTTTTGTAAATTTACCATTAAATTTCAGATTTGCTCTCGGATAAATTCGTTCAGTGGAAATCCCAAACGAATTTCATCGATATTTTTATCATATATAAATTATGGATGGTAATCTCCTTAATGAAAGTGGATCTGAGCATGCAAAATATTGAAATGTCGGAAATGGTATAATTTTATAACGTAAACATTTTCGTTGGTATTGCCTGTTGTGAGCGAAACAGCACAAGTATTTTCATTATTATTAATTCAGCATTCGTCTCATAAACTTCCATTGTACACATCAAAAATTCAATTTATATGTTAAATTTCGTCTTTCTATGTTCGTAAGTTTCATTGAACAGGTTTTAGTGCGACAGCCGTTACCAGTGTCAGTAGTGTATATTTTGAGGTGTTTCAAGCAAAGGTAATAACTTTTTGGTTGCTGCAGGAATGGGCATAGATAGGGTAGTTTTAATTTATATTGAAATGAAACAAAATTATTAATTTGAAGGATCTGACTTCAAGCTACAATCAACAATAAACATTATCTCTCAGGCTTCCATAAGTTGTATATTGCTGATATTTATAAAATGAAAAACACTCGGGCAGCAGTGCTCTGTCACTAAGGTTATATTTTCCCCTCAGTAGGAAGATACTTCAAGTGGAAATAATGCTGGTTATCCCTACCGCGAAGTGCATCGCGTTTAGAGTGCGAAGTGCGAACCGTGTCGAGATGAATCGCCAATCGCAAAATACAGTAAATCTCTAACTTCAAATGGCTGCAATTGAGGAAGGGAGTACGACCCAAAGGGCTCAATGACTCAACCCAAGTACCAATCTGCAGAAGCAGTGGATGCAAATTCTCGAGAATCAGTCTATGTAAAATTGAGGGGATTGTAAAAAGATTTATACCTTCTCACGACACTTCCCTAATATGAACTCTAATCAAGCACAAAATTTCAACTATCTAACTCAATTTGAAAAGGTTTGGGGATGTAAACATTCTTCAAAAATTGCATACACCATCGAAAAATCCACAGACTCCTCACCTTTAATCAACAAACAACTTTATTCTGATGATTTATTGCTGCCTATTTATGTAGTTGAGTTCAGCTAAACTGTATAAATAATAATTTCCTCTCATATCTCTCGAGTCACATTCACTCCTCATTTTCTTTCTTTAAAAACTCTATCACAGCGAGCTGCATAAGAAGAGCAAGTTCTCATAACGTATCCAGTTTAAAAAATATACTCATTAAATTATATAATTTCCAAATTCAAAAATGTGCCCTCTAATGTGTAAGCAATATTTATTTCCTCCCCGGGGGATCAACTCCTCAACCAATTCGTACCAAAATGAATCACATCCAAGGTATCATACGAAACTACGTACTTACAAACTTCATTCCTATTTCTATGAAATTGCGCCCTTTATCGTGTGAACAAAATTTATTTCCTTCTCCAGGGGGTCAACTCTCCAACCAATTCATATAGAAATAAATACCATCCAAGATATTGTACGAAACTACCTACCTACAAAGTTTCAACCCCTATGGTACCTTCTATTGTGTAAACAAGATTTATTTCCCTGTTGGGGGGTCAACCCCCCAATCAATTCCTATTGAAACGTATACCATTCAACATATCATAAGAAACTACCTACTCACAAACTTTCAATCATATTGCTCCAAAATTACGCCCTTTATCATGCAAACAAGATTGATTTCTTCCCCCAGGGGGTCAACCCCCCAACCAATTTGAACCAAACCCAATGCCATCCAAGATATCTTTCGAAAATACCTATGTACAAACTTTTAACCCTATTACCCCAAAATTGCGACCTTCATCATGTAAACAAGATTTATTTCTTCTCCCAGGGGGTCAACCCCACAACCAATTCAAACCAAAACCAATCCCATTCAAGATATCATATGAAATTACCTAGATACTAACTTTCAACCTTATTGCTACAAAATGGGGACAACCCCTCAACCAATTCGAACCAAAAACAATCCCATCCAAGATATCATGCGAAAATACCTATTTACAAACCTTGAACACTATTTCTTCAAAATTGCGACCTTTATCGTGTAAACAAGATTTATTTTCCCCCCAGGGGGGTCAACCCCCCTACCAATTCGAACCAAAAACAATCCCATCCAAGATATCATACGAAACTACCTATTTACAAACTTTCAACCCTATTGCTTCAAAATTGCGCCCGTTATAGTGTAAACAACGATAAAATACATAAGTACCTACATACATACGAACATATATATATATATATATATATATATATATATATATATATATATATATATATATATATATATATATATATATATATATATATATATATATATATAATTATAATAAATATATATATATATATATATATATATATTATTATTAATTTAATATATATATATATATATATATATATATATATATATATATATATATATATATATATATATAATCTCTTGATAATTATTAGCAATAACAGGCTTGTTGAATCTTAAAAAACTCAATTTTATTAAAAAGTTGACGTTTCGCCACGATATTCGTGACTTTATCAAAACTTTTGAAAAAAATTGAAATTTCTTTGACATTTATTGATTTGAAAAATTTAGATAGAAACAGACTACTGTTTCACTAAAAATTTTTTCGGCTCTGGCCGTTCTTTGTTATTTATTACGTGCTATTCAGTCCAATATTAACATTCAAATTTGTTATTATTAGATGGTAAGGGAAACCACAGAAACCTTCACCCACGTAATGTTCGAAATAGGTTCAAATTATTTTGATTTTGAAGAGTCAAAGAATAATAAAAGGGTACTATTTATCGTTTTTTCAAAAATTTCTCATTGGGGCTGTGGCCGTCTTCAGTTATTAATTACGTGCTATTCAGTCTAATATCAACAGACAGGTCCGTTGATATTAGATGGGAAGGGAACCACAGAAACCTTCACCCACGTAATGTACAAAATAGGTTTAAAATATTTGATTGTTGTCTTTGAACTTTAATAGCACAAAAATTTTAGAAATAGAAAAAGATCAAAAACGCAGAGAAATGTTAGAAATGTTACATATTCAAAAAAATTTAAATGAAGTCGTAAATGATAGAACAGATATCAAACATTTGAGTTCAATATACGCAGATTTAATTCTTTAATTTTTCTAAGAAACAATATAATTCAACAACAACAAACTCTAACCACAACAACTCATCTTTTTAGACAAAATCTAAACATCTAGAATTTTCAATTTTTCTAGAAAGAAAGTATAGTTTAGAACATGTGATCTCCAAAATCACAAGTAATGTCTTTTCAAAGACAACAATCAAATATTTTAAACCTATTTTGTACATTACGTGGGTGGAGGTTTCTGTGGTTCCCTTCCCATCTAATATCAACGGACCTGTCTGTTGATATTAGACTAAATAGCACGTAATTAATAACTGAAGACGGCCACAGCCGCAATGAGAAATTTTTGAAAAAACGATAAATAGTACCCTTTTATTATTATTTGACTCTTCAAAATCAAAATAATTTGAACCTATTTCGAACATTACATGGGTAAAGGTTTCTGTGGTTTCCCTTACCATCTAATAATAACAAATTTGAATGTTAATATTGGACTGAATAGCACGTAATAAATAACAAAGAACGGCCACAGCCGAAAAAAATTTTAGTGAAACAGTAGTCCTGTTTCTATCTAAATTTTTCAAATCAATAAATGTCAAAGAAATTTCAATTTTTTTCAAAAGTTTTGATAAAGTCACGAATATCGATCGAGAGCTACAATCATCATCTTTTAAATAAAATCGAGTTTTTTAAGACTTCAACAAGCCTGTTTAATTGCTAATAAATTATCAAGAGATTAGAAATAGTTCACAGGCAACAACAATTCGAATAATATTCATATATATAATATATGATAATATATAAATACTATATACTATATATATATAATTAACTATATATATATATATATATATATATTAAATATAATATATTATATATATATGATTTATATATATATATATATATATTTATATAATATAGATATATATATATACTATATATATATATTATTTATTATATATATATATATATATATATATTATATATATATTTGGGTTCTCCGGATTTATTACGTTGATTTTTCAGACCTTTCTACATATATTTTCCTTTTGATTTGTTTTCTTGGGTAATTAAGTCTATTAACAACTGAAGGTATATCTATATTTACATCCACAGAAATATGTTTAACGTTTCAGCAATCACTGTTGCCTTCATCAAAAAATTTTGTTGTCATCCATAGCTTTCTTCCGCACACAAGAGTGGCAAATTCATTCAAAATTACATGTAATTAGATATAAAACGAAAACATTGTTGAAAGACGGTGGAACAGTAGGTATACGTCAAAACGTATTTCTGTGGATGTAAATATAGATATACCATCAGTTGTAAATAGACTTAATTTACCAAAGAAAAAACCCCAAAATATTCCCCCAAAAAGGAAAAAAATTTCAATTTAATAATAAAAAAAAATTTATTATATATAATATATACTATATATATACTATTATAATATATATATATATATATATATATATATATATATATATGAAATTGAGTTTTTAGTGCGATTCAACTTGTTGCTATGATAGCCGCGTTTCATACTCAGATAAAGTTAATTCAATTGTATTGCATTGATAAATAAAAACAGGTTCACATCATTCAATTTGAGGATAAGTGCTTGAAATATCGGCAGCGCGTTTGTGGATGAACACATGCTCGGTCGTTTGTTGAGTCAATTGGCGAAATTTTGGCTTGCCGAAGGCATAACACGTGATGTCGAACATGAATTAAATGAAAATATTTTCATTAACATTATGGGAAATTGTTGGCTGGTAATTACTCGTAATCAAGTATCCGGAACACGTTGGAATAGTGGTCTAATATTCATTACCATTTTCATTTTATATTGTAACAGAATAAGCAAACCATCAATATTTATTTTGTGATATTATATTTCATGTGCAGCTCTGGTTTGATATTTAACGCCATTTGGCCTGCGGTTGGTTTTTTGTTCTGATTTATTTTCAACAAATTTTCAGTGTGTTCCATGGAACCCATATAAATTATTTGTTTGTGCTGTATTCAGATAAAAACCAAACTTGCATTAATTTTAATCTTCATATTTCGAGTGTTTATCGCCATATTCTGTATTATCCGAAATCCCTTCCTCAATAAAAAATAATTTTTCAATTTAAAACTGATATCACTGAAAATAACGTTGCAGAGAACTTATACATTGAATTCTAGGATATTTGTCAATTAAATATAAATGACTATTTGTTCCCAAATATATAATCAACAATTTCATGCAATAATAACAGAGAAATTTCCTTTCATACATCCATCCATCGGTATTTCAAAATTAGACGGCAAATGGCACGTAGTAAAGAGGGAATGAAATTTTTACGAAAACTGAAGTTACCTGACAGTTTCGATCATATAATGTGGTTCCATTGTTTCACTGCTTACATATTAAGTTCTAAACAACTTCTCTCGTATGAGTAATTTTTCGAATGTAGTATACAAGAATAGCATAACTTATATCGCTGACATAAGCAAACATCTGCCACCTTCAAATTAAGGGGATCTACATATATTCCTTGAACAGCTGGGACTATCTATATACATATTTCTTATAACTGTAATGGTTTATATCCATTATTTTTCTGGTGCGCCTGTATATTATTCTTCGGATGTGCCATGCATCCCAACGCGTTGATAATCCATGAATTTATCTTTCACTTTATATTCAAATTAACCATATGTCTCTCTTCTTTCGTTGAAGAAACAATGTGAAATAATTCAGAGAGATTGTCTTTCTTGAAAATGTCAAATACATTACCAATTCCGCCAATCAGTCATAATTAAAATCTTTATAATCTTTCATGGACACTGTTTCCTTATTTGTTGGTTTCAGATATTCATCGTATTTATAAACTTATTTTGCATGCAAATTGCACATGGTACTTTGAGTTTGTATCGATAAAACAGACAGGTCCCTTAGTATCCAAATCAGAGAACATAACAAACACACACAGAAATCCAAAACAACTAACCGGGTAATACGGATTTTACATTCGTGTAATACGACAAAGTGTGTTTATGTTAGAAACTTTTTTTTTTTTTTTTCAATTCGGGGGACCTACAGTTTAACGCCGGTTCCGAACGGCCAAAGGGCTTGTGAATGATGCACATTACACAACAATTTCTCTTAAATCTATGACCACTAAATTCCGGACATATACAACACCCAAGAGCAAGGTGGAACATAATACTTGAAAAATGTTCAACATAACCCTAAAATGAAAACTCTCTTTAAAGTATATCTCAATCAGTTGATTACTTATGTTGAGTATCCTTCTAAGGTAAAACCAGGGTCTTTTTATTTCTCAACATTTATTTATTAATTTACCTTTTTCATATTGCCATGTAATTTTGACTGCATTTCGATGAGTAGGTATTTCAGCAAAAATTTTCCAAATCAATATCGAATATTAAGCTGGATGAAACCCTATAATCATTTGCTCCAATAATATAGTGTATTAAAAACGAAGATTTTTATCAAAACTTAATCATATTATTTATTAGGTATATATCAAAACTGAAATGATAAGAAACCAGAAATGCTTACTTATGATAATCGCTTAACACTCCCCCACAAAAATAAAATGCTTGGCAAGCTAACACGTAAATACTATACACTGCCGAGCATAAAATCCGGGTCACCACGTAATTTGCAAATATTTTTGAAATTTCGAGTAAACTCATAATTTGTTCTTGGCACTGGGTTTCAACACTGCACAAATAGAGGGAGGCACTATTTCTAACTGTTAGTTGTTGTTTTGTTCAAAGTTTGATGAAAAAGTGGTCTGTCAACGAAGGTTCTGATTACCATTACCATCATATTTTTGCTATCCATACATGTTTTCAGTTCTCAATTTCATTGTTTGATTAAGTATTATTGTTATTATTGTTATTCTTAGTGGAATGGCCATAAATCCTGTCATTACGGCACGAATTGTGGCGGCCATAGAAGATGGCCGCGGTAAGCGCGAAACGGCGAGAAACTTTGGTGTAAGTCTCTCCAGTGTGCAACGAGTATCTCAACGATACGAAGAGACTGGTCTGCTTACCCGGAGGCCTGGTTCAGGACGAAGAAGAAGTACAACAGCCAGAGACGACCGCTATCTCGCTTCTACTGCATTGAGTAACCGAACGGTTACATCAGTTTTCCTTCGAAATCATTTACAAGAAGTGAGAAATGTGAACATAAGTCAGTGGACAGTTAGAAGGCGACTTCATGATGCTGGATTATCTTCTCGAACTAGGGCTACTGGACCGCCGCTTTCCCGTGAACACCGAACTGCAAGGCTGAATTTTGCACGAGAGCACTTGGCTTGGCCAATAGAGGACTGGACTAAGGTATTGTTCTCCGATGAATCTCGATTTTGTCTTACGGGCTCAGACAGATGTGTGAGAGTGTGGCGTCGACAAGGCGAAAGATATGCTGAAGCTTGTATCGCCGAACGACTTCCATTTGGTGGTGGATCAGTTATGGCATGGGGAGGCATTTCGTTTCATGCTCGAACGGAGCTAGTATTTATACAGAATGGGACTTTGAATGCGCATAGGTACCTCTCAGCAGTTCTAGAAGGCCATGTTGTACCATTTATGGGATTTATTGGACAAAATGCAATATTTGTGCATGATAATGCACCGCCCCACACTGCTCGGTTCGTTAATGCTTATCTTGACGAGATTCAAATCACGCGATTTGTTTGGCCTCCTCGAAGTCCAGATTTGAATCCCATCGAGCATGTTTGGGATGAGATGAAGAGGCGTTTACGGAGACATGTGCCGGCCCCAAAAAATTCTGTAGAGCTCCGCAACATACTGGTGCAGGAATGGGACAATCTTCCGCAGGATGTAATTCAGAATCTCATTCTAAGCATGCCCCATCGTTTGCAAGCTGTTATAACTGCCCGAGGAGGAAATACCCGATATTGAATCCTCGAGATTTTCTTTTGCTTCAACTATCAAATTAAATTTTTTTTTTGCATTATTTTCAATAATTTAATTACACTTTCAATCAAATATCAAAAAATTTCTTTTATTCAAGCAAGCACGATAAAATCATCGCTGAAGTCAATAAAATATACTACTCCTGAAAGAAATCCGAAAAAACTCAAAATTTCAAAAATAATTGCAAATTACGTGGTGACCCGGATTTTATGCACGGCAGTGTACATATATTTAATAAGACAAGAACATTTGAAGAATTGAAATTAATTTGGCGTTTATGAATTTGAAAAATATTGAATTGTCGAAAAACTGACAAGTATGTTTCATTAAATTTCTTGCAGCTGTGGCCGTCTTTGATTACTAATTATTTGCTGTTCAGTTCAATATCAGAAGTCAGGACTGCTAATATTAGATATCGAGGGAAACCACAGAAACCCTGATGTTTTCTATGCGCTTTGATATCTTATTTTGGAATGAAATTATTTTGGATGTCGCTAGCAGAGCAGTTTTGATTTTTGGCTTCTTGGTCAGATTTCATTGCCTTGTATGCCAATGTGGAATGAACCCATATGAAATGAACTACCTACCTTCCTTCTCCCTTGCAAGTCGCTTAATAGATTTCCTATGAACTTGAGGTGAATATTTTTTGGATACATCTGCTGAAGTCCAGTTATGGTGTTCAGGGAGTCTGTGATGATTAAGAATTTTTCAACGGAAAGATAGTTGATGTAACCTAGGGCACTTCGAATGGCAAGTAGTTCTGTTGACATTATGCTGTTTAGGGTTCAGTTTGTTTGTTATGACTGATGTGGCTACCCCTATTGTACTTTCCGTTGCATCTGTGTAAATTTGTTGGAAGTCATGATATTTGTCGATTATTTCATGAAAAGAAGTTAAAATTTCCCCACGTGGAGTCGAGTTTTTATCATATTGTAACAAGCTGAGATTATAAGTTGGGGATTGAATCAACCAAGGTGGGGTATAAATGTGAACGTTTTCTAGGATATCATGGAATTCTATATTAAATAATTCTAGGGTTTCATTTGTCGCTGGTAAAACGGAAGGAGTATGCGTTCTCTTTCTCTAAATAAGTCTTCAAAACGGTTCGCATGGCTATAGGGATGGGCCAGATTGGTCTCATTTGCTATAAGAGATGCTGCGTAGGTGAGACTGAGGTATTTTCTTCTTTTTTCCAAGGGAAGTTCTCCTGTCATGGCATGTAAACTATCCAAAGGGCTAGTTCGATAGATCCTCGTTGCTATTCTTAGAGGTGTGTTTTGGATTGCTTGAAGAGATTGTAATAGGGAACTTTTGGCTGATGCGTACGCTTGTGACCCGTAGTAGACACTTATAGATGTTGATAAGGTGATTTTCTGTTGGTCTGCTCCTCATGAAGGATTAGACAGACATCGTAGCAGTTTTATACCTTGTTGATATTTGAGCATCAGATTTTTCAAGTGTGTTATCCAGGTGAGTTTACTATCAAAGAACATTCCTAGAAATCGTCGTATCTGTTGGATTTGCATTATGGATTTGTCATATATCTTCAGAGCTGTAGGTAGTGTTGCTGTTTTTTTTTTTTGAGAAAATAATATTTTTTGTTTTGTTCCAGTTGTATTAAAGCATTTTGAATTGAAATGTGAAATGTATAAGGTTTCCAAACTGTATTCCACACTATATATCACGAGGTCATCAGCGTATAGATTGGCCTTTATAGCTGGATCAATATTACTTAGGGTGCCATTTATTGCTTACAAGAAGAGAATAATGCTGATAATATATACTTGAGGGGTACTATTCTCCTGGGGCTTTTTGCTTGATAACTGACCGTTAATCCTAACGTGGAAAGATCTATTAGTGAGAAAATTCATGATAAAATGGAATAAATAATAATAAAATGACTTTATTTCCACAAATGTGTATACACAGCATTTGCCCAGGCAGGCGAAGATTAGCTGAAAGCTACTCTTTAACTCTTAACCTACCTGGTTAACACGTAAATTAGCTATAAAATAAAGTAAACATCATAAGAACACTACAAGAGAAACAAATACTAAAACACAGATACAGAGATAGTAACATACATATCATCATTATCATTTTCATTGCCTGGCCAAGAGTAAGTCCCTAAGAGTATGTCGATATCTAGACAATGAAGAAATAGACATAGTGAACACAAAAGAGTTGTAGTACTTTACTAAATTATAAGTAAAGCAGCGCTCGAACATGGCAGAGGAATGCTGTGGCATTGTCACAGTATTATGTCGGGTGTTGACATTATGAACTGATTTTCTAAACACGATTTTTTTGTACAAGTAAGAAGGAGCTTTAGACCTGATCAAACGATATATGAAGACAAGAAAATTCAACTCAAAGGCAGTGATTAATTTTTAACCATCCAATTTGCGAGAAACAAGGTGTAATGTGATCATATCTCCCTCGGGTCGAAAATAAATCTACAACATGTATTTTGAATGCGTTGCAATTGACTACGGGATTCCTGGTCGAAGACAAGGGTAGTAAACAATGCTACAATAATTCAAAACTGAAAGAAACCAAAGTTTCGGTTAGCTTTTACGCATTTTGAAATTTCAGTATGTGCTTGTTGACATAAAGCATACGCATTCTCATGTAACACTTCTGAAGAAAGTGAACTAATATGACCTTTAAATCTTAGGTTCTGGTCTATAATCAGTCCTAAATTTTTTGCTTGGTCTGACAAGTTGATTCTCAATACGCCATCCAACTCAAAGCTGTATCAAATTCTGAGTATCTGGTCTCTTATACCTGCTCAAAAACAGAAGTGCGGTTGTCTTTGATGGATTTATGGTTAAATTGTTGTGCTCTTGAGAATTGAGATATCGCAGTTAGATCCCTATTTATGGAATCGTTTGCAGCCGGAACATTGGATGGGTCGAAGCAATGAATCAATTGGGTGTCATCGGCATAACAGCGCATCGTACAATCAGATACAACATTTGGTAGATCTGAGGTATATAATAGAAACAATAAAGGGCCCAAAATAGATCCCTGTGGAACACCCGAGACAATAGATTTAGATTTAGATAAGTTATTGTTAACACGGACACGCTGGCTACGCTTCCACAAATAAGATTTGAAAAAAGATAGAGCAGCAATATCCGAACCAAAATATTCGAGTTTAGCACACAGTAGCTCATGATCAATTAGATCGAATGCCTTAGAAAAGTCTAAAGCAACCAAAAGAACTCCCATTTTCTTATCAATAGCCCTAACAATATCATCAATAATATTTAATAAGGCAGTGGTAGTACTATAACCCCTGCGGAAACCAGACTGCTGAGAAGGCAGGATATCATTACTTACGAGATAATCATATAACTGAACATAAACTACACGTTCGAGAATTTTTGATAAAACTGGTAGAAGACTTATCGGCCGCAAGTCTCGTACAGATCCAGGATTACTGACCTTAGAAATAGGACAAACCACTGACTCACGCCAGATCCTAGGAATAAATAGATAATAAATTACCGGAGATACCCAATTTTCGTAGCGTATTCATGATATTCGGTCTCCAAGTCATCTCATGTGCCTGATTTATGTCCAAAATAAGTTCAAATATTTCAATCCGGTTGCTATTGCTTCGTGTATTGCAGATTCGACAAATATTAGGTTGTCCAGTGTAGATCGCCTAAATCGAAATCCCGACTGTTCGTTAATATATATATATATATATATATATATATATATATTATATATATCTATATATATATTATATGTATTATATATATAAGAGAGGAGTAGTCGCTGACTAGTTTAGAGGATATCTATTTGTAGGGGACTCAGCAATGTAAAAGGAAACTCTTTGAAGGTTCTTCCACAGCTTCTTCGATAATGAGTTCAAGGCATTCTTTATTAGGGATGTTAGGAAACAATTGTTTTTCAATTTTAAAGATAAAACTATACCTTATCAAAAATCCGGAGTTTATAAGTTTAGTTGTAATGAGTGTAATCTAACAGACAACACTGTGAATTTTAGAACTTATATGAGACAGCTGAGCAACATTTATAGCAATGTGCGCCATCTGATTTAGACCGGATGTTATTGTGGAATGATAACTGTTTGTTTGTTTTTTTGTGTCTATTTCTTTCATTTTCTGCTTCGCGCTTCATTTCATTTGTTCTCGTCGACTGAACGTGTTGTTCTGTCTGATCAGCAATGTTATTGTTAAGCTGGCTACTACTGTGTATATTATGATTTCATTTTACATACAGGTGAATTGTTTAATCGTTGAGTAAAATTTTATCTTGTGTATTTTTATATTATTGTAGTTTCTGCTGAAGGAGTCGACAAAATTTGACAAAGTATAGAGAATATAATCAATTTAGATACTTGGTCACAGACCTAATCGCGATATTCTACCTCGATTGACTAAAACGTTTTTATCCATAACCATTGATTTATATTGAGAACTCAGTTTTTCATGAGAAGACAACGGCATTTAACTTCAAAATTTGCAAAACAATTCACGTTAAACGAAGAACCGGTAGGCATTCGTCTTAGGTTACGTGTTTCATTCCAGATTCTTCTCTTCCAAGAATGCTGATGTCAGGCGTTAAAAAACCTCATTTTGTTCTGAAGCGGAGGAATGGTTGACAGAAGTAAAAGCAAGTTGGTTGACAACTGCTTGACATCCTAAAATCCCACTTACGACAATAATGCGATTCTCAAAATCCTGCACGCTACTCAGCTGTCACTGCAGCAAACCTCCTGAAAGTCACAAGCTAAGGATTAACGACTGCACAATCTTTTAATCTCGTTTTGTGCGTTTTTCATCTTTCTAAGTCGGAATTTCCATATTGAAAATGAGAAAATCTGATATTCGGCGACCGTATTTATCTCAGGTCGGTCAGGAAAATATCACTGCAAATGTTTGGTAAAACGAAACTTTATAGATATTGAACTATCGATAAGAAAAATATCTTGAATGTATATAGTATTCAATAATAATATAATATGTAATATCAATATATTCCAGAGTTCTACTTTTTAATATTCATCCGAGTATGCGAAGATATATTTTACTAATAAGTAAGAGCATAAGTATAATTCAGGGTAGAAGGAACCTGAAACAGGATGTTTTCATTACTTTTCTTCTGCCCCATAAATATTTTTTGAATAATTTTATTATAATCTGTATATATATATATATATATATATATATATATATATATATATATATATATATATATATATATATATATATATATATATATATATATATATATATATATATATATATATATATATATATATATATATATGTTATATCGTATGTTTTCTCGGATGGTGGAATGAATCAGAGAAAGATTCCGGGGTTCAATCCGATTTCGGAAGTTTTGTTGGCGCTGAGAAGCACCGTTTGTTTCACGACGTTTCGCCAAAATCTCATTTGGCATTTTCAAGTGCTGCTGTACGTCTGGTGACTCGTAGTAGTTGCCGTCGAGTCACCAGACGTACAGCAGCACTTGAAAATGCCAAATGAGATTTTGGCGAAACGTCGTGAAACAAACGGTGCTTCTCAGCGCCAACAAAACTTCCGAAATCGGATTGAACCCCGGAATCTTTCTCTGATATATATATATATATATATATATATATATATATATATATATATATATATATATATATATATATATATATAATATATATATATATAAATATATATATATATATATATATATATATAATATATATATATATATATATATATATATATATATATATATATATATATATATATATATATATATATATATATATATATATATAGATTCAAGATTGTATATCTCAGGAAGTCAGTTTTCCAGAGTTTCATATTTATCCGAGTATGCGAAGATTTTACTTATTAGTAAGAATCATAACTAAAATTTAGGGTAGAAGGTACCTGAAATATAACTTAAGTTAAGTTATAATTCTTTCAGTCCAATTAGCCATCGACTCGCGGCTCTTAACTCAATGATTCATAGGGCTTTTTCGGTTCCTTTATCAAAACAAGACCTTATGGTAGAACTTGACGTGATTCGCGCGATAGGTATTAACAATGATTTTCCACTAAAAATAATAAATAGTTTAATTTCGAAAAAAGAGAAACATTTTATCAATTTGAAAATATATGGACCATACTGCAATAACAAAAATGTACAAAAGTTTGTGAGCATCCCTTATACGCACATCCCCTCTTCGAAGATCATTCAATTCTTTAAAAATAATAATTTGAATAGTGCCTTTTCGAGTCACAGCAGATTGGATAGAATGATTTTCAATAACAAAATGTCAAAAGTCGATCCAATGAAGAGAACAGAAATTTATAGAATGGACTGTGAAGAATGTAATTCAACATATATAGGTCAGACCGGGAGATGTTTTGAAATCAGGCTAAAAGAACATCTAAAAAACGGACAATCAGCATTTAGGGAACATCTAGAGTCAAAAAAACATAACATCTCATCCTCTTTCAAACCAAAAATTCTTCATTACTGTGATAAAGGTATGATAATGAACTTCCTGGAAGCCAAGATCCAAAAATCCCATAATTACATTCTTCTCAATGACCAGTTAGACTTAAAACACTCCCCACTGTTAAATCTCTGATAACTTGGACCCATCGATTACATTTTACCACCCCCAGGTACCGAACCGAAATACTTATATTTTCAAGCGATGTCTTTGCAATTATGTATTCAGTCTTGATAATGCTGTAACAGGCGAAACTAGTCGAATAAAAAGTTATTTTCATTTTGTGGTTTTTACACAAGTTGTTTTCTTATTATTTAATTTTTAATATAAATATGAACTACCACAGAGTTGATTCATCGTCCATCGAATTTATTTATAAATATATATATATATATATATATATATATATATATATATATATATATATATATATATATATATATATATATATATATATATATATATATATATATATATATATATATATATATATATATATATATATATATATATATATATTTTTATATATATATATATTTATATATATATATATATATATATATATATATATATATATATATATATATATATATATATATATATATATATATATATATATATATATATATATATATATATATATATATATATATATATATATATATATATATATATATATATATATATATATATATATATATATATATAAAAATATTATTCTTCCACAGGAGTGGTTACTCTAATTTGCATGAAATAATAATAAATTTTTTGGTGGACACAATTGAACGCCCATTGGGTTTATAAACTAGTATATTAACCAGAAAATTTTAAAAACAATAAGTCGCATGGACATTTTCAGCATGCATCTCTTACCCGAGATTTGAACCCGGTACCTTCTGTGCCCTAGAACAGTTCTCAATCGTATAGAGCACAGCGGAAGCGGCTGATATACACCATGGAATACTATCGAAAATTGAACCGTTCGTGGGGATTCATTATTGCTTTTCTGAACAGATAACTGACAAAAATTAGAGGAAGCAGCGTGGGGCGGAAAGAACTGCTTTTCGATTATATGCCTCGAAGGTAATTGAATGTCTTGTATAGATTTTTAGTCATGATATTTACTTCAAGCTTGATCATATAACCTTTCGGAGACTAAATGTCATTAGAAGATTATTTATAAAGGGCTTTTATTTCGGCTCTGTACTCACTTGAGGTGTCCAATTTCAGTTGCTGCGTAGACTGCGTCGTAGTTTGCAGAGGAGTACCAGGTTGAGGCTGAGCGAGCAAAGGCTGAACGGCCAGTAGCGTAGGAGGCGGGGGATTCCCGGGCGTTGTGCTGCCAGGGGATGAGGCCGTCCATCCACATTTCATGTCCTGCGAACCAACACCTAGCATTAATCAAGTGCATTTCGCAGCCGGTGTACCGCAAAGCGATATTCCGACGTAACGGATGGTGAACCAGTACTGGACTGGCCTCGCTGCCTACGGATGATGGCGAAATATGCGGTGAGAATATTTATATATATATATATATATATATATATATATATATATATATATATATATATATATATATGTATATATATATGTATATATATATATATATATATATATATATATATATATATATATATATATATATATATATATATATATATGTATATATATATATATATATATATATATATATATATATATATATATATATATATATATATATATATATATATATATATATCTATATATAGAATTATATCGATTATACAGAATTTCATTGAAATAACACAATTGTGCACTAATAAAGTTGTAGTCTATTGTTTTGTTTGGTGGAACATAGAAAAAATGATGATATTAAAACAAAAACCTCACTTGATTTCCTCTAAAATCGCATAATGTAAACAACATATATGTTTCACGGTGCTAGCTCATTCTCATATATTACAACTCTTTTGACTGACTTGACAAGTTAGTTTTAATATACTTGAGAATACGCTAGCACCTCGAAACGTTTATGCCCAGTACAAAGTATAATTTTAGTGAAATTCAAGCCATGTGTTCTACTTCGATATCATCAGATTTATATCAGCATGAAGTTCAATTTAATTCCTAGTAAGTAATTAGTACTGCCTGCCAGCGTTTTATTAACAGAAGTTTTTCTATGAAACAAATACCCGTTAAACTTTTTTTTTAAGCTGTTTGTGAATGTGAAAAATGTTTAGTGAAGATAGTGTGTAATATAACCATTTGAAATTTTTAATGACTACAGCATAATTTTCAACTGTTTTCAAGGTTTTCATCAAAAGATTGTCTACAAAAGTCAACTAGTAAATACAGTACCTTCTACGGCGAATGACTTTCTGCGTGGAGTTAGTATGATACGATTTTGCGCACCTTTACATAAATGGTTGAATTAATTATTAAAAATTCGTTTCAAGTAATTCAATTTATATAGATATTAGATTGCATCGGAATGCCTAAATCCCATTTGTAGCTTTCGCTACTCTCTACTGAAGTCGTAATCAGGATCACTCTGTTGCTAGGCTTAAATACTGTTGCACTCAAATTTAGTGTGCTCTCAAGAGGGAAAGGAGAGGATGAAAGAATTCCATTTAAAATGCATCAATTGTATTTCAACAGGCTGTTGAATATTCCCAATCAAGATACACTAGTTGCCCAATTACATGGAATAATGGATCAAGTCATAGGATAATAATACATAATTCAAATGGACTTCTGATTTGTACTCAATACTACTGAGAGGGTTGTCTCCCCCATTAAAAAATTGAAATACTTTTATACAAATCCGATTATTATGCTGTAAAAATGAAATAATTGAATGATATACACATATAATCCAAGGAGATATTGATATTTAAGAAGCCTGCAAAATTTTATAGTTCTAGTAAATAAAATGGAATGAGCTGTATTTACAACTGTGATGCTTTCAATTCAATGCTCGCAATTCAAAAATACTGAGTGAATTTTGAAGATAGCGTAAGTTCACTTTCAGAAACAGTTTAGAAAATATTTTTGCTGTCATGACCTTAACTTTAGATAATCAAGAAGATTATGTTAATTTAATTAATTTAGCAGATCCATGAACTGAAAGCAAGTATATAGCAGAAGCATCAATTTTATGATTGTGCGCTTCATATTGCAGCACGACTTGAACATAAGAAGGTTTTGTGCCTAATGGATTCCCATATGACTGAATTCTGATACCCAGCACTCGACATAATAGAAAATATGCCGTAGTTTGAAACAGTTGTTGATTACAGTGCATCAAATTCAATATACAGGAGAGAAAAGTTTTCAATTGCGTTAAATAAATTTTCATTCGTCATATGCATATATATGTACATATATATATATATATATATATATATATATATATATATATATATATATATATATATATATATATATATACATATAGACACATATAAGACAGACTAAACGCCCACAAATATACTAGGATTAGCATTAAACAAGCACAAAACATCAAAAAAACAAGAATTTAACTATGATGACGTACACATACTATTATAGAACCAAGACAAAAACTGAGGGAAATATACGAGATGATCAACATACAATCGAATATAGACAAGAAGGTTAATGGCGAACATGATATAAAGTATTTGAGTCAACTTTACTTTTTTTTTTTTTTTTAACTCGAGGGACCTACAGTTTAACGCCGGTTCCGAACGGCCAATGGGCTTGTAAACTATGTACATTACCCAAAGTTGCTACTACTGACGAGATTAAATTAAAACAACAAGAAAATGACAGTACGCAACACACAATAAGTATTATTGACATATGAGCGTTTCTTCAAGACAGACAGGTGAGATATTATTTAATTTTACTTAGATTTCAACACATTTTAAAGTGTTTAAATGTATTTAGTTTATTTATTCTGTTGTATTTATTGTAGAGCATTAATTTTGAATAAAATTACTGAAGAAGGAGGTAAAGAATCCTCCGAAATGTATAGACCAAATTACAAACCGTCATCTAACACCTGAAAAATTTCTAAACCTATATATTATGTATATATATATATATATAATATATAAATATATTATATATATATATATATATATATAATATATAAATATATATATATATATATATATATATAAATATATATATATATATATATATATATATATATATATGTGATAACGAGGAAACGTTGGACCACAGAAAACTACCGGTAAAAGCTGCTGATTTGCAGATCTGTAAATAGACTCACAAGGAACCAGATCGTTTCCAGTAGTGATTCGATATCAGCTTGATAAAGGTGAAAGAGATTTCACCGAAACGTAGCGACCAAGAATTCATTCGAGTACAGAAAATCAATTATATATATATATATATATATATATATATATATATATATATATATATATATAAATATATATATATATATATATATATATATATATATATAATCTCTTGATAATTATTAGCAATAACAGGCTTGTTGAATCTAAAAAACTCGATTTTATTAAAAATTTGACGTTTCGCCACGACATTCGTGGCTTTATAAAACTTTTGATAGTAGTAGGCTAGTAGTAGGCTGGTGCCAGAATTGTCAAATAACTTTGTTGACAGTTGTAATGTGAAGCTATCACTTGAACTTTGTAAAAACCTGAATCCTGTCTGATAAGTAACGCCCTATTAATTACATAAATAATGAAATATTCGTTGTCGGAAAAACAAGACATGTATGATACTTGCATACGCGCATATAGAAACTCCAGAATAGCATCTGAACGTTATTTGCAACAATATCCAGAACGAATGCAGCCGAATTGTACCATTTTCCAAAAACTGGTCAGATGTATGAGGGAAAATGGTAGTTTGGAAAAAAAGAGAGGCAAGTACCACATAACCGTAACACATAATGAAATAAATGTGCTTGCTCAAGTTCATATAAACCCAGAAACTTCCACAACAGCAATCGCTAGGGAATGTGGCATGTTACAGAGAGGCGTATCAAATATTTTAAGAAAGCATAAATTTCACGATTATTAGTTTACAATAGTACAAGGGTTACAACAGGGCGATCATCAAAAAAGATTGAATTTCTGTAACTGGCTTTGTCAAAAATTAATAGAAGATCCTCGATTCTCGACAAAAGTCTTGTGATCGGATGAATCCACATTCACTAACAATGGTGTATTTAATCGGAGAAATCATCATCACTGGGCCAATACCAACCCACATTTGAAATATGAGTCAAGACATCACATTAGATTTAGTGTTAATGAATAACCTGATAATTGGACCCTACTTCATCGATGGTACATTAAATGGACCCAAGTACTTAGATATACTGCAAAATTATGTAGAACAATTTCTACAAGCATTGCCAGTTGGACGCTATGTAGAGTGTTGGTATCAGCATGATGGTGCTCCAGCGCATAATAATTTGGAAGTCAGGGAATTTTTAAATACTAGATTCGGCGAACAATGGATTGGGAGAAACGGACCCATTAACTGGCCGGCTAGATCTCCGGACATGAATCCGATGGATTACTTTTTTTGGGGAGTCTTAAAGGACTATGTTTATCAAGTCCCCATACATAATACAAATGAAATTCGCAACAGAATTATAGGAGTTAGATCCATATCTCCTGAGCAAATTCGAGCGGCTATCCAGGGAATTTCTGAAAGAGCGAGGCTGTGCATTATTAACGAAGGGAACGATTTTGAACATATTTAAAAATTAACTTTTTTATTATAAATTTTTTGCTTTTGTTTGATTTGTTGTGTTTTTAATATAAAAAACTCAACTAATATATGACTTTTTGTTTGACACATAATACACAGGAATAATGTTTTACATTTAACATCAAATAAATGACAAGTGAATCATTAGACCACTATCCTTTTCACAAAGTTTTAACAAAAACTTAATTTTAGCTGTGTGAATTCATATTTTTGTAAGGTGCGATATACTGTTGAATTCGTTATTTTTTTCTTTATCATTCCATGAGGAGAACCAACATGGCGTCCATAAGAAAAAAAAGTTGACTATCGCGTCTATGTAACAATGGAAAATAGAAAAAATCTGACAACACCGGTAGAATTGCTATGTTGGATAATAGCTACAAACCGAATTTCGTAAAGTTATCTCCAGAAACAAATGAGTTACAAAGAAAAAAAGAAAATCTCGAGTTCTAGTTTTTTTGAAATATCTCTGGAACCATTGGAGATATTTTGGATCTGTTCACACCATCACACTCATCCCTAAATAACGCAACTTTTTTGTAATTTAAGCCACCCTGTATTTCTAACGGTTTTCGATATCCCTGTAGTCCCCCTCTAAATAGTTCTAACCCTGTATATATATATATATATATATATATATATATATATATATATATATATATATATATATATATATATATATATATATATTTATATATAGTTATTGCTATCTAAAATCAATTTTTACAAGCTGATCAGTTTTATCCCAATTATTCTAGCATATATTTTTTACGGTCCATATCTGGAAAAAAAATTTGCGATGAGTAAGTCCATCCTGTTTCCTGAGTGCTCGAATCGACAAAAAAATATTGTTTTGATAATTTCGACGTATATGAAATATTCATGGCAAATTCAACGGAAACGGAGTGATGCATTGTCAAAAAGAACCATTTCACATCAACTGGCTCGCAGATAAAGCGACGGAGTTAATTTTCCAGTCTACATGGAAACACGAGTGGCAGCTGAGTTCAAATCCGGGATGAGTGAATATTTTCGACGAAACCTCGAAGCAGAAACGTCTCCTATATCCACATTTCAGCAGCCTGATATATAATTGTGAATACTGCCAAAGGTGCTTTGCGGAAATTATCCCCACCTATCTAGGCTTTGTAACATTGTGTACGTAGAACTATCAGATATGAAAATTGTTTTTCAATTCCAAATTGCTCTAACTGAGCCGTTCGAATCCACAGAGATGAATAAAATATAAATAAAAAACAAACAACATCCATTCAGTACATAGAACTGCAGCTTGAATAATAAAATGTATTTTTTCAACGTTTTGTTTGTGCTGGAGCACTGAACCGAAATCGTATTTCCATTTCGCAGTGAAAAGATACGTGTGATAAACTACTTAATAATAATGCTTAATTGGAAAATTATTTGGTATTTCAATAATCTCAAGGCATTTGAGTGTCAAAAGATTTATTACAGAAAGTAACTTATCAATATTTCGCAAGTATATTCAATAGTATAATACTATGAGTACTTCAAAATAATCAGGTTATACATCGATAACTTGTTGCATAATTACAAAGCGTGTCAGTTTGACAGTCTAAATAATCCGACCGCGAAGCGGGAGGATTATTCGGTCAAACTGACACGATTTGTAGTTATGTAGGAAGTTTGAGATGTATAGCCGTATTTATTTGGAAGTACGCATTGTATTTGATACGATTATTTATTGAGTAAATATCATAAATCTCCGAATCGACTCATTTTTGAACAGTTATTGATAAACGTTAAAATTTGACGGTCCTGTTAGTTTTCGATTGGTAGAGCTACTCTATGTATAATCAGGTATTATAGAAATAATACAAGGTAACTTAACTAAATTGATTGTTCTGATTGGTTGAAAATTATACGAAAAAAATAATCATAGGAATAGTATTATCCGTTTTGATGTTCAACATATGTTCATGTAAAATTATTAATATATTCTATATCATTTCTACTGAATTTTGAAAGAATTGAATGGTCCAATTGAGTACAGATCTTTCAGTTTTTTGAATATAATCAAGGAATTCATCCGTTTTTTCCACTTTATGATTGAATATTCTTACTGAAAATCATTAGTTTGTTCGAAGAAAATTGAACTTGTTTGTAACGCATATTGAAAATATCATTCAGCTACCTCACCCACGCTCTCGGGAATTAATCGCATAATTGGTTAAGCCCTTATTCGAACCTAATTATTGATGATCCATAACTATAAACAAGAAGGCTAGTTTTAGAAATTCAGCCACACCAGAACAAACATTATCTTAAAAATAGCTGTTCTTTATAATACCGTGATCGTAAAACCGCTAAAAATAAACAGAATTGGAGGAATGAAGAGGAAATTAAATACTCAAAAATTGTTCATTTTAAAAACTCATGATTCATGAATCAATCACCAATGAGAAATTATTATGTTCACTATAAGAATCCCAGTTCCATAAAAGATAACGATGGATGTACCTCATGGACCAAGGTTCTTGAAACTTTTATGATTTCTGATATAAATATATACCTATATATATATATATATATATATATATATATATATATATATATATATATATATATATATATATATATATATATATATAATTATATATATATATCAGTGGCGGCTCGTGAGGTTTTGGTTTGAGGAGGCTACAAGAGGTGTTAAGAAATACACCATAGGCGAAAATTTGTAAGATTTCAAGGTCAACCGCCTTATAATTTAAAGAAAATCAAAGTAAAACAAGCACCCTAAGCTATTAATTTGTTTTCACTTTCGAGTGTCTACCTTGAGACCTACAACTCCTATTTACATATTCACAAAAACTTTTCTCAGCCAATTAATCAATTCATCTATTCATCAAATTTTTTTGTTTCACAAAATAGGTACCTACCTACCTACTTAACGAATTTGTTAACAGCTGGTGAGAGCAAATAAAAAGTTATTATATATTTTTGAAGATTAGCAGGATTCTGCGATCTATAATATCCTCATAAAATTTTTTGTCTTTCGCCAAAAGTTTTACCAATTCCTTTTCAATAGACAACAAACTAATATTTTTCAAACGATCCTGGCTCATTGAATTTCGTAAATAACTTTTAATTCTCGTAAGAGTGGAAAACGAGCGCTCTACGGAAGCCGATGTCACTGGGATAGAAACAATTAGACAATACGCGAGCAATATAAGTAAACACGCTGTCATTAGTTTAGCAGGATTCTGCGATCTATAATATCCTCATAAAATTTTTTGTCTTTCGCCAAAAGTTTTACCAATTCCTTTTCAATAGACAACAAACTAATATTTTTCAAACGATCCTGGCTCATTGAATTTCGTAAATAACTTTTAATTCCCGTAAGAGTGGAAAACGAGCGCTCTACGGAAGCCGATGTCACCAGGATAGAAACAATTAGACAATACGCGAGCAATATAAGTAAACACGCTGCCATTAGTAACTACGATCACAGTACGATTCAATAAATGCTTTCCAACGAATTCACTCGATGTCACGCGAAATTCTATAGTTGTGATTGGTCGACATTGTATGAGACTGGGTTCCTATCCGTGTTGCCATTTACATGTGTTTTGCTTTTCTATTGCAATGAAGTATTCATTCGGAGTATTTGCACCGTTGTTTGCTTTTCTGTGGCAGGCATAATGAACGTTGAGAATATACCTTTCCATGCCTCTTCAGCGTTGCCACAAATCTTGAAATGAATGAAATGCAGTAAATGTAAATACCTTCTATCTTAATTCATAAATTATATTACATAATGTACGTTGAAAGGAAGGTAGGTGCATAAAATAATATGATTTTGATTAATATGAATATGCTGAATAATCCTGACTATTCAATATAATATATTAGTGATACACGGAATACTATTGAGGAGGCTTAGACTCCTTTGACTAGCCGCCCCTGATAATAACAGGCTTGGTGAATCTCAAAAACTCGATTTTTTTAATAATTATCAAAAAGTTAAAAATAGTTCACAGGCAACAACAATTCAAATAAATAATGATATATATATATATATATATATATATATATATATATATATATATATATATATATATATATATATATATATATATATATATATATATATATATAT
Organism: Cynegetis impunctata; assembly: GCA_030704885.1. Classification (NCBI taxonomy): domain Eukaryota; kingdom Metazoa; phylum Arthropoda; class Insecta; order Coleoptera; family Coccinellidae; genus Cynegetis; species Cynegetis impunctata. Next base: position 625,866 of record JARQZK010000001.1, read on the forward strand.
ATATATATATATATATATATATATATATATATATATATATATATATATATATATATATATATATATATATTTAAGGCGAAGGGTTGAATCTTCTCACAGACAAGCATGCCTTCCGCAATTTGTCTGCCGAAAGAAAATATTATAACAATTTTGAAATTTTACAGTCAATTGTTTTTATAAGTGATTAAAACTATTGATGGATGTTATCCACTTCAGTGGGAATGACTTTTATGTGTGTTGTTGATGTTGGCTTTTCACTACTAACCTCAAGTTAAATGTCTTGATAAAGAAAATAAAGGATTTTCGAAACGTTGACATAATAACACAGAGCCTTCCTTAGAACAGCCCAGTACTTTGACTGCATCCTCAAGATTTATCTGCTTTTTCTTTATTTTTTTTTATATATATATATATATATATATATATATATATATATATATATATATATATATATATATATATATATATATATATATATATATATATATATATATATATATATATATATATATATATATATATATATATATATATATATATATATATATATATATATATATTTATATATAATTTTTTCCAATTAATTCAGCCTCCTAGCGGGTTTTGGAGAGTGCATCGACATGATGATAAGAAAGTGCCTTTTGATAGTATAATATTATACGTTGATCGCGCCCCATTTTATTTAGAGATGTTGAGGAAGACCAAGGTAGTGGTTTTGACTATTTGCCTCAACCACCGCCATTTTAATTTATGATTCCATGTTTTTCGTGGTGTCTCAAGTTTTGAGCACATCCACAGCTTCTTCTGATAGAGAAACAGTTTAGAAATTTATCACGTCCATTGAGTTTATGTTATAGAAGTGCACACAGTGGGTTTTAATTTATTTCTTGATTATAGCAAGATGACATTGCTCTCCATTTTAATGAATTTTTCATACCTCATGCTGAATAATGGTTTTTTATGTTTTATAAACTTACGCTACAAACAGTGAGATAAATTAACCAATTCTCCGCTTGTAAACTTCATTCTGAACGAAATACATAAATACATATACCTATATATTAGATTTTTCAATGAGATCAAAAGTCTTGGCCTAAGAGGTAAAAAACGGAAATGAAACCACTCCCGCTCCAAGCTGTTGACTTTCGATACAGTGAAATAGTCAATTATTTTTGTGGAAAATATGATATACCTATAACGTGTGAGCAGCAGATATCGTATTTTCCCTTTTGTTTGTTCTTTTAACATTCAAATTCAATTGCCTTAGTCGTTTTGATGTGGAGATGAGTAAATACTTGAAATCCACGGGAAGATATATAATCTCTAGTTTAAAATGGCACCGGCAAAACATTTGAAAATCACGAAAAATAAGAAACCTTCACACATACATACATACATATATATATATATATATATATATATATATATATATATAAATATATATATATATATATATATATACATATAAATATATATATATATATATATATATATATATATATATATATATATATATATATATATATATATATATATATATATATATATATATATATATATATATATATATATATATATATATATATATATATATATATGTGTGTGTGTGTGTGTGTGTGTACGTATGTTTGTGTGATGATTTCTTATTTTTCGAGAGTTTCAAATGTTTTGCCGGTGCCATTTTAAACTAGAGATTATATATTTTCCCGTGGATTTCAAGTATTTACTCATCTCCACATCAAAACGTCTAAGGGAGTTGAATTTGAATGTTAAAAGAACAAATAAACGGGAAAATACGACATCTGCTGCTCACACGTTATATATCATATTTTCCACAAAAATAATTGACTATTTCACTGTATATCTATATATATATATATCTATATATATATATATATATATATATATATATGTATATACATGTTTATATATATAGTTATATATATATATATATATATATATATATATATATATATATATATATATATATATATATATATATATATATATATATATTCAAAAGCCAAAAGGTACTGGTACTTTGGGCAATGGTGAATCGAGTAGCTCCCAATTAAAATAATTAGGTGGGGCCCGGGCCATTTGGGGGGGAACGTTCCCCCAGTTCCCCTCTCTGAATCCGCGCCTGATTATATATATATATATATATATATATATATATATATATATATATATATATGTATATATATATATATATATATATATATATATATATATATATATATATATATATATATATATATATATATATATATATATATATATATATATATTTAGTTCGCGCCTATATTGGCATCCCGCCTGTAAAATCTGCGGTTCAAGTAGCATCCGAAGTAAATTGGCATCCAATATACAGATGCCAATTTGAGATTCACAAAAAACATTTCCTGTGTGTTGATATACTTATTATTCATGCGTAAAAGCGATTAAAACGATGGATGCTATTTTGACAATTCTTCGAAAAATACGAGTATACTGTAGTTCGAGTGTATATTATGTGCTAGGGTGCGCTAGTTCGATTGTGTATACTTACAAGGCAGTCAGAGGAGCGGTTAATTTGGCATCCATAAATCTGACAACGTTGCGGCTGGCAATCCTATAGCGAATTATGTGATTGTTTGGATATTTACGTTAGTCTCGTTTATAAATGAAAAGCGAATTGTGATTTTGCTAAATCCAACTAAGTATAAGTGCATTTCAAATTCATTGAAAGGCTGTTACTTTGAAATTCTTGGATAGGATCTAAAACGTTTTAGATGATTGATTCAGTTTCGTTTCTTCTACATGGAAGTGAAATTGAACTTTTGATCATTTCCCTAAGAAAAAAATGATATAAGTTTCAGATTATTTTCATAATACGACACCTTACTAAATAATGAATACCATTTCAAAAAAGGTTTATATGCTATATAGAAGCATCTATTTGCAGAGCACCAAACAATTTAAAAAAAAAACAAATTAATATTCATAAAAACATAGAATTGGCTAGAAATGTTTTTTTTTTCAGTCAACTGAATATCTTAAAATTCATAATTTCTTTGAAGAAACTATCATATAATTTTAGTACCTGTCAGTTAGTTACATAGGTAATTCGGGCTATTTAGAGTCTAGATTTCAAAATATTCAGATTTATGTATGAACTTATGTCTAATAACTTCTCTATTATGAAATTGTTCTGCCTTATAATCACAGTTATTTCGGATATAAAATTTTCAGGAAATGAATATTATCTTAAGAGATAGATATAACAATGTAATTCGATCGAAGATTGAGAAAATCGTCATAATACGAGGATGGAAATTATTGAGAAATATTGAAATTTTTTCATGAAATTTAATTTTCTGGTCGATGAAGCTAAAGTTTTAACTATTCCTAAATTATTCTCATTACTGTTCGGTCTATGTCGACATTCAATATTTGAATTCTAATTTGAATTTTCGAAAACAGTAACCAGAGTGCTACAATCGCGATTTTATTTACTTAAACACGTTACAGATTGCGGTTACTTTGGCATCCATATATACTCGGCAATCTTGTTTGTAACGAACTTGTTACAGATTGCAGTTACTTTAGCATCCGTAAACGTGGAAGATTGAAATTTCAAATAATTATGGGCTTTATGGCGGGAATTTGGAGGTTCTCGTTTATTTTTATAAGAGGAAAACGGGGTCGTGGAGTTCCAGTGCTGTTCAATAGGACTCATGTTGAGGCCTTTACATTTTTGAATAATCTAAGAAAAAATTTTCAATTAGATTCGAACATGTATCTGTTTGGTGTACCTAAAACGTTCAATCCAATAAATGGATACTTAGTTATGAAAAAATTAGCTCAATTAGCTTTAATAACTGAGATTGAATTCTTTTGAACTGAGATTGAATTAGCTTTAGGTGACAATGAAAAAGCTCAATTTTTAACATCAACTAGGCTGACAAAACATCTAGCCACAATAACACAAATATTCAACATGGAAAAAACTGAACTTGCAGAACAGCAGCTTGCATCCTTCATGGGACATACTGACAAAACTCACGAAGAATGTTATAGATTACCAGACGAAATTTATCAAAATGGAAAAATAAGTAAGTTGCTGTTAGTATGCCAAGAGGAAGACCTAGAAAAATATAAAGGTAAAAGTTTGCAAGAAATTGACATCCTGAAATAGATGAGTAAACAGAAAATTACATTCCTTTGGAACATGATATAGAGATAGGAAATAGCGCGAGCAAAGGCATAACACAAAACACTGAGCAAGACTGCGAAATGCAGCAACCTTAGACATGGAACCACCTAAAATATTGTCTACTGAAACAAAACCTTAAGCAAAGAGAATATTGGTTCCTTGGACAGCAGAACAAAAAAGTCTAACCAAGAAATTTTTCATAAACCACATTCAAGAAAGAATCGTACCGAAGAAACCTGAACAATTTAATCGAAAAATATTCTGAAATATTTTCAAACAAAACATGGCCACAAATAAAAGTCTATGTAGCTAATCAATTCAATAAAAAAAATCAGCGTTGTAGTGTATTCAGATTTATTATTGATTCAAAGAAATCTATGAAATACGTTATTATTTCAGTTTTTGTTATTTGTGTAGTGTGTTCTTATCTACTCATGAAGTTAATATTTTTTGAAAAATGTTCTACTCAATTCTTCTTTTATGCACGTTCTTTGACATCTTAAATGAACAGTTTTTGTCCGTATCTATAACTATGTACATTAATAATAAAAATTTGATTTTCGAGTAATATGTCTGACCTACTAATTAATTCAGTGTTCAATCAAAGTTACAAATTATTTAGATAACAAACCTGTTACTCTAATGTTTGTCCCATGCACTTTACTCCTGAAAAAATCCTGATTTATTTAAACTTGGAAGTAATCAAAATATTATTTTAAGGCAATTACAGACTAGCAGTGAAAGCTATAAAAGAACCTGAAAATAGGTTTTCCTCGCAAATTCTGATAACCTAATTCACCAAATGCTATCATACTAAAGATGTGAAAAGAAACCAGGAAACAAAGAAATTCATAACCTTCTGCTCATCTGATAAACTCAATACCTATAACATTTATGAATGATTCCCAAGAGATTATTTTGAGTTGTTTTAAAATATAGGCATTCAATTTTTATTGAAAACACTATAATAAATTCGAACTAATATTAATCTAGTAGGTGATTGAATCATTGAAATATATCACAAAAATGAAACAAATCTGAAAAAGTGAAAATGCAGATTTTATAGCTCATGGAACACATGATATTAGAGGAACAAAGATTATTTTGAATTTAATGAAATAGAAAATAAAATGTATTAAAATTGAAGCACCTGATCAAGAAGTGAAAAGGTCACCTTCAATTGAAACCATATACAAAAAAATTTCTCACAGAATCTTCTATTTTATCATTCGAAGCAAAGCAGCCATCCAGCTTTATGTGATATGTATCTCAAACAATTACATTTTACAGAAAATGTTCAAGTTAATTCCGAAGATCATGAGAACATGAAAACCGGCTTACTCTATCTGCTTTAGAAATTGGCAACACTGTAGTGATGCCACTTTGGTTCTCCTCTGTACGTGAAAATATATAAATGGATGCCAAAGTAGCCGTTGTGCTGAACGGAGTTCACTTTGGCCACATTTCTAATACAATATACACGATATACAGATAAGGATGCCATTTAACTACGATGTTTGTAGGGATGCCGATTTGTTTCCCAAATAAATATATATATATATATATATATATATATATATATATATATATATATATATATATATATATATATATATATATATATATATATATATATATATATATATATATATGTATATGTATTTCAGAAAATCTTTATTTAATGCGTGCAAGGAAGTACCCACTCAGTTTTGTGTGAACACTTCGTTAAGAAGTTTTAGTGTCAGAATATTAAACATGTTGTATAAATCTCTAAAATAAGTTTTTAATTTCTCGTTCCATTGGAATAGATTCACAATAAACCAGGTAGCGTCATATTATATTCAATCAGTTTATTATTCGATTGATTGGCTTTGGATTCAAGTGCGCCCTTCACAACCTTTACACTCACCAGGTGCTAGAGAAGATACGAAAGAGAATTGTTATTTTCTATAGTAAAATAAGTATTTTCGTAATCGTTAGCAGTCCATACCATAGAAACTATGATTGATTAACAATTGCTCTTTAACGTGTGCATATTTTCTTTACGTGACGTTCGGTATTCAATATTGAAACATATTAAAATAAACATCCGACCAGAAAAATCAACAGCTTTACATTTTTCATATTTTACACGTTTGGTTGGAAATTAAAATCTTTATTTGTATATGCTCGAAAATATACTATAAACGTAACTAATTAATGGGTTACTTGATTGATGTTTGTTCAATTAAATAAACTCATTAATGGGGGAATGGTATTACTGTTTATTATATCCACACATCGGGGTTTCAATCAAAATTTACTACGACACGATAAAACAATAGAACTACTATTTCCAGCTAATATTCCGTCGGCGGAGAGAAAATCGATGAAATTGTCATCTTGCTCAGTGTCGAAATCAAATTATAACTTGGGACGTTAACGTACTTTTCAAGCAGAGTTCTCCTAAAGAATATGACAAATGAGGAATGTGCTGAGTATCTGAAGAATTGAAATGAGCTATATATTGAATATTAAACAAATTTACTTAGAATGAAGGAAATAAATGTCGTAAAAATTATACTGCAATTTCAGAAAAACCAAACATTTCATACATACAAAAAATGTATATATTTATATATATATATATATATATATATATATATATATATATATATATATATATATATATAATATATATATATATATATATTTATATATATATATATATATATATATATAATATATATATATATATATTATATATATATATATATATATATATATATATATATATATATATATATATATATATATATATATATATATATATATATATATATATATATATATATATATATATATATAATTTTTTGATAATTATTAGCAATAACAGGCTTGGTGAATCTCAAAAAAACTCGATTTTATTAAAAAGTTTACGTTTTGCCACGACATTCGTGGCTTTTTTGAAGTTTTGAAAAAGCCACGGTGCTTTTGTCAGTATAAGTAATTGTCTCTAACCACCTCTTTTTTTAAATAGCTATTCATTATTTTTTCCTAGTTTCTGATGAGATTTTTTGCTCCTCCACAGCTTCTGCAAATTAAGTTAGAGTGTAGCAGTTTTCTGGATTGACTTGATATTGGGATGATTGGAATTTTTTCCTTGATGTAGCGACTTCACGTATTTTTGTGGATTTTGAGGTTTTGCGATCCTCCACGCTGAGTTAGAGGGTTCGAATTTTGTGAGTGGATTAAAATTATATTAGAGGTGTAGCTTGTGGCGTTTTCAACTACTTTTCATAACCGATTCCATTTTTATGTAAAGTTTTCTTGTTTTGTCGTTGGTTTTAAGGGTTTGACTTAGTAAGTTACAAATTTGTATGTAAAAACGAATAAGATTGAAGGAAAAATATGACTTAAGTGACAGAAATCCGCTTCTGACGTGTGTTTTTTTTTGTATTCGTGATACTGAACATAATCAATGAATTTTGTATTTCAGTAATCAGAAAGCAAAAACTAATACTGACAACCATTCGATTATTTATTACAAATATATGGTTGTTCTTAGTATAATATAAAAAATGGGATACATAATAAAATAAACAACTTCATCATCAATAGTAGCTTCGTTATTGAAATCGTCCCCATATTTCTTCCTCAGGAAGCATCGTACCAAGTAAAGAAATATGTTCCAAGAAATGAGTTATTATTTATCTACGATGATGGATTATACCATTAAGAAAGAATTTCCTTGGCATAATATAACAATAGAGGTAATACAATTTCCTAATTTTGGTGGCGGATATATCACTTTTGGGTAGACATAAATATGTTCTTTCCTTAAAACATTAGATTTTCATAAAGAGACTGGAAAACACATTATGTTCTATAAAATATCAAAAATGTGTTATAAGGATCAGAATATAAAATCATTTGACTGTATCAAATATTCAATGAAAAGTCTAATATTTCACATGAGAATAATGTGGATTTATTATTATAACCATACGTGCATTGCCATGAGTTGGGCTTGCTAAATTTTCTATATTGGAAGATGAAAACTAACGGTGCTTCATCGTTTCCTGCTCACTTCCTCCTTAATACACTTCTCCCCTACACAACAAGGAAAATTGAATTACAGAACATTGTTCATTTCCCCCCTGAATTTTCAACTAATTATTACGTTTTTGTCAATAATTGCATTAGGATAACATGTTCTCGCTCTATATTCACTATCTTTCTTAGCTCCGAACGAAGAAGCAGGCTATATGTAAAGGCCATTTGGCAGTATTTGCTCATGACTTTCAAATTGACAACTGAAAGAAAAACGATGGAAAGCTAAAACAAGTGATGAATTGTTTTTCTGGAGTATTTAAAGCAACTCAACCTCTTTAATTGACAGATTAAAGGAACATTGCAGAATTGTTTCAAAAATTGTTGGTTTCAAGTTCATGATCATGAAACTTTTCTCAATAACGTTCCATGCATCTAATTCGATGATCCTGTTCTTTTCTGGGAAAATTTATTTCTTTGAATTCCACCTCATTGGAAAGGTATTTTCCAAATATAAAGGGTGAATCGAATGTTGTATCTTTTATATACTCTTTATGCGGTTGCCTAGTTTTCTTAAGTGATAGGTTTTGAACTAATCATCATTTCACAGTATTTGTGATTTGTTGGTTCAAATTATTTCTTGTGATACAATGGATTGGCTGTGAATATATATATATATATATATATATATATATATATATATATATATATATATATATATATACACATACATATATATATATATATATATATATATATATATATATATATATACATATACATACATATATATATATATATATATATATATATATATATATATATACACACATATATATATATATATATATATATATATATATATATATATAAAAATATATATAAATATATATATAAATATATAAAAATAAATATATATATATATATATATATATATATATATATATATATATATATATATATATATATATATATATATATATATATATATATATGTATTTTTTAGAAGCCGGACCTGGAACAAGATTTTCATTTATTATGTTAATCAACACTACTTAGTGGATAAAGAAAATACATGATGTATTAGCTGGTTTATCGAAAAAATGAGCAAATTTTATAAATCACCCTGTATTTTGCTTGGCTATAAAGTACTATAGACCCATGCAAATGAAATGAATACTGGAGTTTGTAAAAATTCTTTATGAGGAAAGTACCCTTTTTACTAAGAACGGTATGTGTAACCGAATGAAATGAAAATTTGAGGAAAGGCCAAACAAATTCTATAAATCGAACACATATTTCCAGATCGAATCGCTCACACCACATTTCCTCTCCCAACAATTTCTTTGGGCTCACGAAATTCAAGAATCATTAAGTTAACTGCTATCAACTTATATTCAGACATAATGGAACGATAATATGGTTTAAAATAGAAAAAAATTATAATGCGTTAAACGTGGTGTGACTTTCTCTCAAATAACATTCAATTTATATCGTACACTTCGAGAATCCCAAGGCAATTCCTTTGGATGAAGTTAAAACCCTCGAATAAAACCAATCTCAACCAAGTTTATACAATTTCCACAATTTCCGACAAGTGGAATTAAAGAAACAATGGCAATCGTTTCCTGTTATTCAAATGGTATACCAAAGTTACTAAGATTATGTTTGTAAGAAACAGGAATAAAGAGATTGCTTATTTTTAATGCTTTGATTTCCCCCAAGTATTTTGTTACTTCCTAAAATTTCACACCGTGACATCGCACTGGATATTTGAGGTGAGCAACTATACAGGCTGTGTATATATATATATATATATATATATATATATATTTATATATATATATATATATATATATATATATATATATATATATATATATATTATATATATATATATATATATATATATATATATATATATATATATATGTTCAGAAAGATTTCCGCGGTCGGAAGTATTTGGAAAACTTGGTTCTCGGAATGAACCGCGTAAAAGATTTGAAAAATCTCGACGAAGAAATATCTGAATTATTTCCTTTCTAATTCTCCTGAAGAAGGCTTCGCAAAAGGAGCCGAAATGTCGAGATTTTTCAAATCTTTTACGCGGTTCATTCCGAGAACCAAGTTTTCCATATATATATATAGATATTCGTTAATATTTTTTAACGCATGTTTCGAACTACTACTTCTTCATTAGCTTCTTGAAAATTGTTCCACAAACTTCTGTAAATATTTAGAGAATTCAAACTACCCTACGAACAGGCAATCTATCGTTGAACCAGTCCAGTAAGGGCATAACTAATCATTGAGGAGAATATGTGAGTGTTTGAATTTATTGATTTGTAAAAATTCAAGAAATTTTGATTTTGAACCCCTATTTTATATTTCAAAGTCTGAGCTGTAAAATGAGGGTAAATTTTTATTATGAAAGCAACGTTTATGCTCTAATATATATATATATATATATATATATATATATATATATATATATATATATATATATATATATATATATTTTTTCTTGATCTTTCGCTGAACTCTTGGTGAATATATATATATATATATATATATATATATAATATATATATATATATATATATATATATATATATATATATATATATATATATTATATATTCGGGCAGAATGATGAGTAACAAAAAAAATTTTGAAATATGCTTTCTGATTCGCGATCTTTTCTCTAGAATTTAGTTTTCGACTGAACTCGATTTTTGATAAATTGGCGAATGGTTCCTTATTCTACAGAGCCATCTTAATATTAGCAAGGCATATGTGTCTTAGGTACGTTTTGTCAACTAGAATGATTTGAATATATCATATCTACCTATAGTGCAGGATTGTGAATAGCAATGAGCCTATCAATGCAACGGTGCAGAAGCGAGCGTATACGTGTGGCAAATGGTCAATCGACCCAAGTTTCCACCTGCTCAATCTATTCCAATAGAGTAAACAAGTTGTTAGTAGGCGATAAATGGAGAAATGTTTCAGTTGAACAGTTTGAAAGAAATATAAGCTGAAAGGAAATGGGAAATGGGGCTCTTTACCGACATTTCATCCAGTTTGACCAACGGAGATCTTATCTTTCATTTCATAATAAAGGGGCCGTCAGGCGATGTCGCGTGTTGAACCATGACAGTGTAAAATATGTTTTCTTCTTTTCCACTATATGAGTTTCATTTTTTCGTCTTTCTCGCTAATTAAACATTCGAATATGTATTTGTTAGGAATGTATTTATGTATCTCGCGACGATACGTAAATGCACAATTAAAATATTTTACGGCATTTATTGCATTGTTATGAACAATCTTAATCAGCTGTAGTTGTAAAAAGAACTTCTGATTTTTCACATGCTAAATGCCTTTGTATTTCATTGTGAGGAACGATAGATTATTGAAAGTAAATAAACTCAGCTAGGAGATAATATACCTAGAATTGATTAATGTTTTTACTAAGAATGTATTACACACAAGTTTGTTATATTCAGCTTCTCGATGAAGTGATTCAAGGTGAGGTATTTTAAGTAACCTGTTGCTTACAAATTCACTGCTTGAAACAGAAATAGTGAATCTATAGTAACCTTTTCAGCTGCTTTAATTCCGGAATCGACTATTTTCTATAAATATTCTACTAACTGACGTACTATTTCGACAAATATCCATTTACTCAAATAAAGATAAATCACTGTTATGAATATATAATCTAGAAGTTATAAGAATAAACATTTTCACGGCAGTATCGAACGATAAAAATTTTTTGATTTCATATAAAAATTTATGTGAAGGATTTGTTAATTGAACTCTTGGTAATATATGTTGAGAATACGGGTTTATGGATGACATAATATTGTTTTTTTAGATTTATTAACATTGAGTTGTCTATTTGAAATATTTACAAATTTGATAAGTATTTTATTTTATTTGTTTGAATATTTAAATTCTATGGATCGCTTTTCTCAAGTTTGAAAGGTCTTTGTCAGTAATGTTTGAAATTGTTCTTCATTTTGCACAAATATATATATATATATATATATATATATATATATATATATATATATATATATATATATATATATATATATATATATATATATATATATATATATATATATATATATATATATACAGGGTGGGCCATCCATAACTTTCCACCCCGAATGTTGAGCTTTGGGATAGAATAACGAAAAAACGCTCGGACAGGTCAAATTTTGTTGAAAGTGGGACAGATAAGGGTGTTCAAATCAGTTTGATATCACTACCCCTCTAGCCGCAACCCCTAACAGCTCTCATTTTTGAATAGGGAAATGGGGTCGAGCATGACATGATTTTCTGCATGACTGTATTTTTTTTTCATCGCTTTATTATTATACAGAGTGATTCAGTATTGCATCAATAGCTTTCACACGCCGAATTTGGATCTTTGAGATGGAAAAAACGCTCGGACGGGTCAAAAAATGAATTCGATATCACTACCCCTCTAGCCGCTACCCTAACAGCAATTATTTCTTTTTAAACAATTTACTTTGTAAATATTATTGTTTTCACGCTTTCAGTTATTGTCTCGGTTTCAGCATTTTCAACATGTGTTTGGCATACGCGTAGTGATTGCAAAAAAAGGCGGCGATAACAGGTTTCGTTGATATTGAGATGGAGAAGCTGTTTGAAAATGAGAATTCATTTAGTTATTTCAGACTTTATATCAGCTTGTGACTTTCAAAATGGGTTATACCACTGCACAGCGAGTGGAAATAATTTCCATTTTTTTTGCGAGTAATGAATGTGCAAGAAGAACTGCTGCTTTGTTTAACGAGAGAAATGAGGACCATAATGTAAGTCACACTTACGTCCTGATCTTGGTCAGAAAGTTTAGGAAGACGTGCTCAGTTGTTAATTTGGAAAAAGAAAATTTGAATCGTGTCCGAAATGTTGATGTGGACACAGTTTCAGGACATTTCGTCTATGACCCTACTTCAAGTACAAGAAAATGGAAGACATATCTGGGATTTCTCGTACCACTATTAGAAGGATACTTAAAAATTACAAGTTCCATCCATACAAGATGAGTTTGCTTCACGAAATGAACGAAGATGACTTCGATCGCCGATTACAATTTTGCGAAACAATGGGTGATATGATAAGTAATAATCCGGGCTTCCTTTTTAATGTCTGCTTCTCTGATGAATGCTCTTTTGATTTTAATGGATCTGTAAATCGTCACAATTGTCGATATTGGTCTGATACCAACCCAAGGCTATTTAGAGAGATTCACACTCAATATCCTGAAAAGCTGAATGTCTGGGTCGGTATTTATGGTGACAATATTGTGGGCCCTTTTTTCATAGACGGCAATCTCAATGGTGATAATTACTTAGATCTCTTAGAAAACAATGTCGATCCTATGTTGACAGATATTTTGGAGAACGATCACCGTTATTTAGAAGCCGAACTGAGATTTCAGCAAGATGGAGCACCTCCCCATTATGCGGCGCCCGTGAGGCACTATTTAGATGAACGATTTCCAGGGCGTTGGATTGGAAGAAGGGGTATCATAGAATGGCCTGCTCGTTCCCCTGATCTGTCGCCCCCGGATTATTTTTTATGTGGACATTTGAAAAGTAAAATTTATGCGACGGAGCCTGCAAACTTGGATGAATTACGCCAGAGCATTGTAAACGAATGTCGTTTGATAACACCCGAAATGCTAAGGAATGTGAGGAATCGATTCGAGGAACTGCTGTATGTATGCATGGGGGAAGGTGGAGGTCAGTTTGAGCATTTACTAAATTGAAGTATTTATCATTATGTCAATTCATTTTTTTATTGTCCGTAATTCAATAAAGAGAACAGTTTTTTCATTCAATTACGCGTCCATAGCACTGCATCAAACTCGTCCAAGTGTTTTTTCGTTTTGTCATCCCGAAGGTCAGACATTGGGGTAGAAGTTTATGGATTGAAATACTGTTTCATCCTGTTTAATAGTTAAGCGATCGAAGAAAAAAATAATACGCTCATGCAGGTAATTGAATTACCTTTTCAACAAAGCTACTCGACCTATTATCTCTATTCAAAAATAATTGCTCTAAGTGGCAGAGGCTAGACGGGTAGTGATATCGAATTCATGTTTTGACCCGTCCGAGCGTTTTTTCCATCTCAAAGATCCAAATTCGGCGTGTGAAAGTTATTGATGCAATACTGAGTCACTCTGTATAATAAAAAAGCGATAAAAAAAAATACACTCATGCAGGAAATGGAATTACCTTTCCAACAAGATGCTGCTCGACCCCTTTTCCCTATTCAAAAATGAGAGCTGTTAGGGGTTGCAGCTAGAGGGGTAGTGATATCAAACTCATGTGAACACAATTATTTGTCCCCCTTTCAACAAAATTTGACCTGTCCGAGCGTTTTCCATCGCAAAGCTCAAAATTCGGGGTGGAAAGTTATGGATGGCCCTATATATATATATATATATATATATATATATATATATATATATATATATATATATATATATATATATATATATAATATATAAATATATATATATATATATATATATATATATATATATATATATATATATATATATATATATATATATATATATATATATATATATATATATATATATGTATATATATATATATATATATATATATTTATATATCTATATAAATATATATATATATATATATATATATATATATATATATATTATATATATATATATATATATATATATATATATATATATATATATATATATATATAATATATATATATATATATATATATACAGGGTTGCGATAAAGTATGGAACCAAGTAAATATCTTTCGAACGAAAAGGAGAATATTCATGAAATTTTGTCCAATGGCGCAAAATGCATCTAATGTATGATTTTTTGTTGATAATATACTTCCGGTTGTACCGGAAATAGACCTTAGGTCGCTTATTTTAAATGGGATACCTTATATATTATTACATTTTTGGCATCTACTGAAGATTCTAGGCAGATTTTATGCATCATGTCCTATACCTAAGTCTAAGCGTTTTTGACATATTTAGGTTTTTATGTCAAAAACGACGATTGCAAGCCCTAATATAATTATCAATTGTTCCTATAAGGAAGCCTTTTTTACTTACTTTGGGTTAGATTCCTTGTTGAAAAGGACCCACTTTAATTGATTTTGAATAATATTTGGATAACTAGTTATACTGGGTGTGCAAAAAATAAGATCTAAAATGGGATTGAGAAAACTGACAAAAATCAATTTTTTCAAATTGAAACCCTCCATTTTCTTTATTCTGTAGTATTAAGCATTTAAAAAGGAGGTAACTTTGTATGAGGTTATCTTCACCTAAAATTTGAAGTTTTCAAAAAATTGCCAATTTAATATTTTTTTATGGCGATTTTGCATTCAATCGTTAAACAATTAGATCTAGGATAGCCACGATCGTATTTGAGATCGTACTCGTTTATTATTTACTACATATGCATACACACAACATCAATTTGTTTATCTGAACGTTTTTTTACGGTAATGTAAAAAACTCAAAAGAAGTTGAATTGATTTTTGTCAGTTTTCTCAATCTCATTTTAGATCTTATTTTTTGCACACCCTGTATGACTAGTTATCCAAATATTATAAAAAATCTAATAAAGTAGGTCATTTTCAACAAGGAATCTAACCCAAAGTAAGTAAAAAAAGCTTCCTTATAGGAACAACAGATAATTATATTAGGGCTTGCAATCGTCGTTTTTGACATAAAATCCTAAATATGTCAAAAACGCTTAGACTTAGGTATAGTACATAATGCATAAAATCTGCCTAGAATCTTAAGTAGAATCCAAAAACGTAATAATATATAGGGTATCCTATTTAAAATAAGCGACTTAGGGTCTATTTCCGGTACAACCGGAAGTATATTATCAACAAAAAATCATACATCAGATGCATTTTGCGCCATTGGACTCGGCTGCAAAATTTCATAAATATTCTCCTTTTCGTTCGAAAGATATTGACTTGGTTCCATACTTTATCGCAACCCTGTATATATATATATATATATATATATATATATATATATATATATATATATATATATATATATATATATATATATATATAGAGAGAGAGAGAGAGAGAGAGAAACGTTTATTAATGGCCATCGACCTGGGGTCCTTCAGCCTAGGTTATATATATATATATATATATATATATATATATATATATATATATATATATATATATATATATATATATATATATATATATCTTCTAGAAATATTTTTGTGAGCAATGTCAGGTCAATTGAATTAGAAAAACGAATTTATTGATTAGTTTAGGTTACGAATTTCATGGTCAAGGGTAAACTATTTAATAAAGTTGTTTCTCAAATTGAAATGGCCTGTTATTCCTAGAAAAAAAAAAATAAAGATATATATATATATATATATATATATATATATATTATATATATTATATATTATAATATATATATACTATATATATATATATATATATATATATATATATATATATATATATATATTATATATATATATATATATATATATATATATATATGAATATATCTATATACTCTTGAAAATCAAGAGTTTTAAGGATTTTCTTCTTATGTTTCGATCAGGCTTCACATAGAAAATTAATTTCAAAAAAGTATATACAATAACCTCTGGATGTGATCTTCGGCTGACATCTCATCAACTGTTTTTCTCCATTCTAGTCTATCCTATGGGACAAAGAAAAAGAGACAAGGTAGAGGTAGAAAGTCCTCCATTATAAGATTTGCTCATTATATTGAAAAAGTACAGAATACTTGCAGAATTAGAAGTATAAGCAGATAAGCTTCATTGTGTATTTATTTGGTTTCGTCGTGTATTGTTTAGAAAAGAATTTCTCGGAGAAATTCATCGATACCACATAATTCACATTATTCAATGCCATGAGCACTGAATGTTGACTGAATAGAACATTGAATATACATAAAGATGATAATACGATGAAAATTTCAATTCAAAATTCCATGATTATTCAAATCAACCCTCCAACGGAGCTAGCTTCATGAAACTCGGCGACATGATATCATCATTCATCCTACAAAGGAGAATGTCGGAAAATTCGTCATCTGTGCCACACACGATTGCAACACTGGACAGTCTATTTCTCTTAGCAATGAGTTCATCATTAGTGTCCCTATGAAAAACTGGAAAGTATCTAGTGTTTTCATCAAGTGTGGCACCGATGTCGAGTTTACTAACATTCTCTCCTGAAGGATGAATGGAAACTCCATGTCTTCGAGGCTTATGACACTAGCTCCGTTCGAGGTTGGATCATACACGCTGCACCTGTTTAGCTCAAATGAATATTATTTAAAAATAAATAAATAAATATATATATATATATATTCATAAATGTATATATTTGAATACACATCAATAATAATCAAACACAAACCTGTCAGCAAATGCGATTTTCCTATTAAAAAAGAAAAGTAATAATTTGTGACGAATAAAAAATATCAGTTTGTGATTTCTGTTGAATTTCAACATTTAAACGAAACTTCTACTGGCGTAATCAATATGTACTCTGAAGAAAATTCTGAAAGTTCTTGCAAAGATGATTGAGTAACTAAGTAACGACCAGTATCTTGTCAGGTAATCTGAATAAAAGCCGATCACATGATACCCTCTATAGCACGTCTAGGGCGCGAATATCAAGTTGCACTGATGGTGTCATCTGTAATCAAAGAGTACTCTCTATACACAAAGCTATTTGCTCATGCATGTATTTGTTTCAACTGAACAGTGACGGGTTAGAAAAAAATCTTCATAATATGACATATGAAAAACAAAAATTTTTCCACAAAAGAAATTATTGATAATCTGCTAAGGCAGTTCGCTATGTGTGTACGTATATAATGAAATCTGCATACTATAACGACAACTGAAGAAGGAACATCTCAAATTACTACAACTTAAGAACAAAAAAAACTTTTTCGGTCTTATTCAATCTCATCAGGTTTTTTTACTCGAGTATCGAGTGATGATCTACCATACATCGGTGCTACACACGATGGAAATAATAGACAGTCTATTTCCGTCAGGAACGAGCTCATCAGTAGTGTCCCGATGAAAACACTGGACAGTGTCTAGTGTTTCCATCATGTGTGGCACTTATGTCCAATTTTCTAATATTCTCCCTTGAAAAATTAATTTAAATTCCATGGAGGGTTGACTTGATTAATCACAATTTTCAAATGAACGTATTATTATCATTATCATACTGTTAGGTGCAGCTAAATATTAAACTCAATACATGCATACATATATATATATATATATATATATATATATATATATATATATATATATATATATATATATATATATATCTATATTTATATTTATATATATATATATATATATATATATATATATATATATATATATATATCTATATCTAAATCGATATATATATATATATATATATATATATTATATATATATTTGAATTCTTGATTTTTACCTGTTTATCGTATTCATTCTAAGAGATATCATTATTGGTATAACAGGTTTATTTCAAACATTACATTTTAAAATTAAAATTCATTGGACGTTTCAATGGAGTTTCCATCTTCATCAGTAGAATGTTAGTCGGTAATTGTCACAATACATAGAGTATTGTGACAACTACCGACGAACATTCTGCAGATGAAGATAGAAACTCCATTGAAACGCCCAATGAATTTTAATTTTAAAATGTAATGTTTTGAAATAAACCTGTTATACCATAATTGATATCTCTTAGAATATATATATATATATATATATATATATATATATATATATATATATATATATATATATATATATATATATATATATATTCATATATAATTTATATCAGAGTGATATTTAACCTAGTTATTAACAACAACGTCAAATTAAGAGATATTAGTGCATATATTGCATATTGGTGACAAGTCTGTTTTCATTGTTCTATGCTACGAACGATTTCACTGTTCACGAATCGGGCAATCCAGTATCTCTTTTATTTTCTTTAGAAATAAAAGTGTATTCTTGTTAGAACAGACAAAAAGTTAGCACTTAGTTTTGTATTATTTTGGATTGATTGGGCCGATACATGGTGTAAATTAATAAACATATTAAAACAATGGTTAATGATAACAATTTTCACATTTATTAAAAGAAATAACGCATGACGCACGTTTCGGTGGAACTTCACCTTCTTCAGATGCTTCATTAGCATCTGAAGAAGGTCAAGTTCCAGCGAAACGTGCGTCATGCGTTATTTCTTTTAATAAATGTGTAAATTGTTATCATTAACCATTGTTGTAATAAGTTTTGTATTAATCTTATGTAGAATCGTTCAGGGAACAACATATTGTGTATGAGTACAGCAGCCTGTTTGGATGCGGTTAGTCGAATGCTCGGAAATCGCATATGTAAATTATAGGATTAAGACACCCCTCTTTCGTCTAGTATATTCGTAATTAGATCGAACAGCGCTGGTGCATTAGGAAGCAACTTTGAGGTTATGTTCTGAACATATCTGACTGATGAAGATCATCGTATTAACGTGCAACCATGAACAGTCTGATGTTTAGCCTCGGGGATTCTGAAATACATTCTCATATATAATCATAATACCGAGTCAAATTAGTTTTTTTTTTTAGACAAACGAAGGGGATGCTGCTGGAATTTAACAGTTGCCTACTAAATTCTCAATTGTTATAAATTTATTGATGATAGAATTTTGTTCGAATGTGTTATATGGAGAATTGTAGATATTGTCTTTTTCGAACATTGTTCTTCAAATTACAGGTTGCACTTTTAATACCAAGCAGATAAATTGCAATTCACGAATCTATTGGCATGTGGTATGCTGCTTAATAGATATAAATAAACATTATTATGTAACAAAATCTAATACATAATATACAAATAACTTAGAATGTGATTATCGTTTTCTGTCGTTCATGTAATTTTAAAATGGATATAATTTTAGAGGTAATTCTAGAGTTGTCAATTTGCTGGCCGCATGGGCAAAGGAGTGTTCTCGTTGAGAGTTCAATAACAGCTTTGAAGAAAACTGAAAATGCTAAATTGTCAATTATAATTAATTTTCTTATATACATATATATATATATATATATATATATATATATATATATATATATATATATATATATATATATATATATATATATATATATATATATATATATATATATATATATATATATATGTAATGTATATATATATATATATATATATATATATATATATATATATATATATATTATATATATATATATATATATGTATATATATATGTATATATCTATATATAACTATATATATATATATATATATATATATATATATATATATATATATATATATAATGTTCAAAAAGATTTCCGCGGTCGGAAGTATTTGAAAAACTTGGTTCACGGAATGAACCGCGTAAAAGATTTGAAAAAGCTCGACGTTTCGGCTCCTTTTGCGAAGCCATCTTCAGGACTCTGAAGAGTAGGCAGGTTGAGACTTCAGAGTTGACAGGAAGCAGTACGGTTAGTGGAGAAGGCAGGTTGAGACCACGCAATCGTATTGTTTTCGATTCCTCCTAATTCGAATCGTGGAGTAGGCAGATTGAGGCCACGATTCTGAATTATTCCCCTTCTAATTCTCCTGAAGATGGCTTCGCAAAAGGAGCCGTCACGTCGAGATTTTTCAAATCTTTTACGCGGTTCATTCCGTGAACCAAATCTTTTCATATATATATATATATATATATATATATATATATATATATATATATATATATATATATATATATATATATATATATATATATATATATACATATACATATAAAATAAGGAACTCGGCATATTTCTGATATGCCATTTAATGGCAATCTAATATGAATACTAAACTATATCGAGAAACGTGACCTGCTTTGTTTATTTTGCTCCCGAATACCTACCTGTAAAATTCCACATTGGTGGGAGCTCAAGCATGGGATTCAAAAAAACTTATTCCCTTAACATGTCGAAAAAAATTATTGCGAATTACCATGTAAAAAATGCGCCTTAGATCCATCACTATACTGCCGAAATTAAAAAACATACAAATAATGGACAGCGGCATGTGAACCCAAAGATAATTCTATTAGCGAGTATGCCCTGACATCCTGAAGGATCTATGTTCACTAATCACAATGAGACAAATATCCTTTAGCCACGATTAGGCACGAATACATTCGCCTATTACTGAAACAGAAAAAATAGGCCAGTCAGTTTAAACATTGAAAATCGAAAATTCAACAATAATTCCAAAAGTTTTTAAACTTTGGTCAAGTGAATTATGAGTAGTATTAAATATATTATTTCATATCACGTTTCAAATTCGCCACCAATTTAAGGGTACAGAACATTTTTGTAATTCAAAATTAACGTTTTTCTTCGATAAACTGACCAAAAAAAATCCAAAAGTTCTGCAAACTTGACAGATACTTCGGAAAAATATACCGAACGGTTGTATGAATTCGCAGCCTTTTACGTTGACGGGAACATGTTTATTTATAATTTTTTTAATTCGTGGTAATTTTCCGAGCAAGATGGCCTCGAAATAATTACAAAAGTTTTGAAACTTAGTTGCAAAGTTAGAAAACATCTATTCTGCATTTGCAAATTTGCAACCTTGTACGCGGTCCGGAACATTATGCAATTTGCAAAATTATAAAAATCCAAAAATAATATTTTTGCAAATTGCATAAATTTCCGGATCGCGTACAAGGCGACAAATTTGCAAATGCATCAGAATAGATTTTCTCTAAATTTGCAACAAAGTTTCAAAACTTTGGTAATTATTTAGAGACCATCTTGCTCGAAAAAATGTCCACGAACTAAAAATATTATAAATAAACATATTCCGGTTAACGTGAAAGGTTGCAAATTTATACAACTGTTCGGTATATTTTTCCGAAGTATCTGTTGAGTTTGCAGAACTTTTGGAATTTTTTTGGTCAATTTATCAAAGAAAAACGTTAATTTTGAATGAAAAAAATGTTTCGTACTCTTAAATTGGCTGCAAATTTGATACGTGATATGAAATAATATATTTAATACTACTCCAAGTTTGCAGAAGTTTTGGAATTTTTTTCACAAGCATAAGGTAAAATTCACTGTTATTGCAAATTTAACAATGTTCCGGACTTCGGAAAAGGTTGCACAATGACATAGTTTGTTTTTATCTCTTTCCCGACTCTAAGTTTGAAAGGTTTTGGAATTATTGTCAATTGATTATCCCAACTGACTGGCCTAAAACAAAGCTCTAATTGTGTAACTTTCGCCTTGCAGAACAAAGCAGTTTTGCAGAGCTCAAGGTCTCGCTATATAAATAAAGTATAAGGCAATCAATGCACCGATATGCAGAATGTGAAAGTTAGTTTGAAGAAAGTATGACGAAATAAAACGAAACCAAAAATGGTTGTTTTTATTTTGATGCTTGGGACTTATCAGCCCACCCTTGTATGTTCGGATAGAATATCCGAGGGTGCCGGGAGAATTAGAAACAGTGTCCTTTGTAAATTTTATCTAAAAAGCTTTAGGAAGTGTCATATTCTGCCTTCTCAATGGAAATTCAAAGAATGCGATATGGCAAAAGAAACAAAGCATTGATAGGCGATGCGTCAGCCTCTCAGATCGCAAAGCGAACTTTGATCGTGTATTCAAATATGTCTTTGTGTTTGAAATCATCCCTAAGTGCCCTGCTTCAAACGGACGTCACGTCGGAAGGCATACTGGCCAGAAACGGTGAAATTCTCTTTTTTTGTCCCGTGGGGCACAACATTTCTCGAATAAAATGTGCCATGTTTCTCCCAGAAGGCAAAATCTACCATTTCATCATAACCAAGAAACAAATATAGAAACATTGCGGTTGGCGAACTTATGTCTTGTTCTACTTTTGTTTTCTGTTCACTAATAAAAAATAATACATTACGGTTTCAAACATGACATCCTATAATGGTATACCTATTATTTATTTCAAGAAAAATAAATGAAACTGTCAGTTCAACTTTCTGTTGAATCTCTAAATATTCGACAAAAAATTTGTTCGTGACAAAATTGTACCTGATTAATCTTCCAGTTGAGTTTCTATTATTGTCGTACTTTCCAAGAAAATAATAGACTATTGCAAGTTAACAATGACTTGCCAGAGTGGTTTTTATATCCGTTTCAGATCTCCTGGAATACAATTTTCTAAATTTTTTTCATATATATATATATATTTTATATATATATATATATATATATATATATATATATATATATATATATATATATATATATATATATATAATTATTATATATATATATTTATATATATTTATCTATATATAATATATTAATATATTTATATATATATATATATATATATATATATATATATATATATATATATATATATATATATATATATATATATATATATATATTATATATATATATATATATATATATATATATATATATATATATATATATATATATATATATATATATATATATATATATATATATAATCTTTTGATAATTATTAGCAATAACTAGGGTTGCCATCCGTCCGGGTTTCCCCGGATTTGTCCTAGTTTATGGGGCGTCCGGGCGGGGCTTTCAAAATATGTCCGGGTAAAACCCGGACAAATTTTGTGTCCGGGTGTGTGAAGCTTGAGTGTCAGTGACGGAGATGAGCTATTAAATGCAAACCAGTTGTGGCCGAATTTTTTCGAAACATCCATATTCTAAACTGCTCAAAATTGCATAGTAATATTTTTGTATACCAGCTCACATTGCGAATTGTGTGAGTTTTTTCGCTAGGGTCGCAGTAATGGAGGAAGGGGAGAAACTTGCTAAATACACATACGCTTTCTTCTCTGATCAAAATAAAGTCTAATTTTAAAAACTTGAGTTGCTCCGACTTTTACAAATTCATGATGAAAAATAAAGACATTTTGGGAAAAATTGGCAAGTCTGGAAAATTCCAAGTTAAGTTGAATTAGTAAAAAGAACTTGATTTCGTTAAAATTAAAACTTTTTACTTACATTTGTTGATTTATAGTTAATAAATAATTTGGACTTTTGGGTACCTAACTTATCTAACCGAACTAGATGACCTATCCAATAATTTCCTATTACAATGTAGAATCTAGTATTTGATTTTTGATCTACCAAAAATTATAGTCATGAGTTGTTTTTTATTTGATGATAACAAAAAAAAAAGAGAAAACTGTAAACTTTGTATAATAGTATTTTATTTGTTATCTGTTGTTCTGTTTATATGGCAAACAAGCGGATTAAAGTTTGACTAAATGAAAAAATTAAAATATAAACGATGTTTTATTTTATTAAATATTTACGGTGTGTCCGAAGAAAAACAAAATTTCACAGAAATGTCCGGGGTTTTTAAAATTTTTGTCCGGCATCGACAATTTAGGTGATGGCAATCCTAGCAATAACAGGCTTGTTAAATCTCAAAAAACTCGATTTTATTAAAAAGTTTTGATAAAGCCACGAATGTCGTGGCGAAACGTCAACTTTTTAGTAAAATCGAGTTTTTTGAGATTCAACAAGCCTGTTATTGCTAATAATTATCAAAAGATTAGAAATAGTATATATATATATATATATATATATAATATATATATATATATATATATATATATATATATATATATATATATATATATATATATATATATATATATATATATATATATATATATATATAATATATATATATATATATATATATATATATATATATATATATATATATATATATATATATATATATAATATATATATATATATATATATACATAAAACCGAAATGGTTCATGCATCATATATATTCACTCTTATATTATAACTGTTATCCATCGTCTCAGTTGATCTGATCTTGTAAAAGTATATTATTTATTTCCTTCATCTCGACGACTTTCTAAATGTTAGCTCAGGAAATATGTAACAGAGAAAAAACATATGAAAAAGTTAGAGGAACCCTTACAAAAGAAAACTTCAAATCCTTCCGCTAATGCTGTTCTTTAGTATCAGCTTCTGTAAAGTGAATATTTAAAAAACTTCGTCCAAAAAACCAAGCGTCACTCACTTTATACCATGAAAGTCACCAATAAGTTTTATATTTATCATGATCAGTTAGCAAAATATCTCAGAGAATCCGAATTTTTCTTGAGAAATTAAATCTAGGAGATTCATATCCAATTGTTGTTTAAGGCTTGCCCAGTTTGATTAAAATTTCCAAGCAATACCTATACTGAAATATGTTCAGGAATTAACGAGCCTGAATAGAAAAAGTAGAAGTGACGAATCTGAAAAAACATGGGGAAGCAATATTATAATGAATAGAGCACCGATGAATGTGCGGTAAGGACATAAAGATAATATTTTCTAGAATAACTTGCCTCCGCAGCTTTGATCATTAGAGTAGTACTTTCTGCAGCTTTCAGAATTACATGGCCGTTTTCTTTGTATTTTCTTTAAACTGAACATAAATTACTGAAAACGATTTTCCGTAAGAAATATTTAAATTATGGTCCAATAATCAAGACATTGCCATCTTTCTTTGTTACGTTCGATATCACAGGCGGAGAAATAAAAAGCCCTGAGCTCTTAGAGCACCTTGGGCGGAATGAGAGCAGAAACCCAGCACAAAGTTAAACACACAAGGAATGTGCTTTGTGAGCCTTGAGCTATTCAGAAATTACAGGCACTCCACCAATTACGGCTGTCCTACAGCTGCCAAATGATCCCACATCATTTCAAAATATGTGTTCGTTATCTCGCTTATCAAAATAAATAAATATACGAAATATGCAATTGCTGTTGAAACAACATAACCCACCGCTTCATATTGGTTTTTAATTAACTATGCCATTATATAGCGTATTTTCTTTCAGTTCGATGTTTTCATAAGCTATGAGTCTGCTGTTTATCTACAATCAAATTTTCATTCGTCGCTTCATAAATTGTGATGGATGCAGTAACACCCCACCGGTAGTTTCTGATTGCTGATCCGCTACTTTGCCATTGGTATCCGGATAAAGTGTATTCAGCTTTTTATTTAAAATATGAAGTTCATGGAATATCTAGTATAACTACCATAGGTAGGAGGTATATATATATAAGTATATATATATACCAAATTTTTTGAACAAATTAAACTCACACATAGCACGCCGGATTCACAGATGGTTGCTCTATCTGTATTCCACATGGCACGTGGAATAATACTGATATTTGAAATAAATACTTGAGTTACTGATAATAAACTATTTTCCAAGACTGCGCCAGAGCTCCGTCACCCAGGTCGGAATTTTCCTCATTTTTGCTCTTCTTTACGAGCAGTGGCGCAATGATTCCGACGCTAAAACAATCAGTGCATTTCCTTAACATCAACCCTATTCTCGTATAGAGTTTCAACCCTCTGGGTCATCCATCAGCAGCAACTGTGGAGGTGCGCAAAACCTCAAGAACCGTGAAATACCTATATCAAAATGGAGGCGGTTGAAAACGAAAGTTTATAATACGAAAGGGCATTTCGTCACCATCAACATACTCCACTTTTAAATGTTCAACCGTCTAGCTATATATGGAGAAATTTGAGGGTGGAAAATAATACAATGATATGGTACGGGCATGTTATGAGAATGACCGACGAACGCTGGCCGAAAAGAATTTTAAATTATGTTCCTCAAAGTAAGAGGAGAAGAGGAAGACCAAGCACATCCTGGATTATGCGAACCATGGCTGATCGGGCACTAAATGATGACGATTGGAAAAATAAAGAAAAGTGGCGATCGAAATGCGGGATGCGGCAAAGGCTGTAGGACCCCCGCTTATATATACAGGGTGATTCACGGTGGATGGCACATTTGACGTTTCTGGCGAACCATACGACGGATCACTTTGAAAATTTGACGAAAAGCATAGTTGGACATTCTCGACCCAACTAAAATATTTTTGGTAATGTGATGTTGACACTTCTATTAGAAAGTAGTAGCAACTTTGATTTTTCAAATGAAATACCCTGTATATAATATTATTTTTAAAATCTCCAATAATTTACCAATAACTTTTCATGATATTTCCCTATACCTATCTGTTACCGTTTTCGAAATAAAAATTATTTCAATTTTTTTTCTTCGGAAATCTAGACCTATCAAAACGCTGATATCTTTGGGTTGAGAAATACTATGATTTCGAAATTTTGGTTGAAGTTTGTTGATACTTGGGGGCTTCCTACACTTCAGTCTAATCTGCGTTACTTCAATACAGGGTGGTAAAAATTTAGTTATTTTGTTTGCTTCAAAAATTGAATGAAAGTTGATTATTTCAAATGTATATTATTGAAAATTCGGAAAGCTGCTGGAATTTGCTTTTTATCTATGTATATCATACCTATACCTAACTAGTCAGGTTTCGGACTTATTAGCATTTATTTGTGAAAATGTTTCTTGTACATGGTGTGTACGGTATTAAGTGAGCATGCTATGATCACAATTTTACAGTAACATTGTGACAATTTCCTAATAATATTGATATTTTTGACATCTCAGAAGTTGCAAATACCTTCAAAAACGATGGAACAAAACTATTCAAACGAAGTTCTTATGAATTTATTAATTATTTTTGGACAATTTGATAAAATTATCAGCAGAACATGTAAAAGTTCAATAAAATGTATCCGAATCTACTGCCAATAAACCTCAAGAAATTTATACGAATTCAGAAAAATTTCAATGCGTATGGATAAACCTTAAAAAAGCACTAAGAGACTTGATAGTGGAAATATTTATATAAATAATTATAAAAAAAGGAAAACAATTATGTAGAATGTTTCACAATATTTCGAATGGCTGGCCGTTCACTTTCAAGCACTTCAAAATGCGGGCGTTGACTGATTTCGACGTGGCAGGTCTGGTTTCATTCGGATCCAAAGCTTCAAATGTTTGGGTAATAGTTTGTAATAATTCATCTCTCGAACGCACACCAAAAATAATAAACAAATTCATCGTTTGAATAGTTTTGTTCCATCGTTTTTGAAGGTATTTGCAACTTCTGAGATGTCAAAAATATCGATATTATTACCAGATTGTCACAATGTTACTGTCAAATAGTGATCATGGCATGCTCACCAAATACCGAATGGGGACACCATGTACAAGAAACATTTTGACAAATAAATGCTAATAAGTCCGAAACCTGACTAGTTATGTATAGGTATGATAATATAGATAAAAAGCAAATTCCAGTGGCTTTCCGAATTTTCAATAATATACAGGGCATTCCATTTGAAAAAATCAACTTTCAGTCATTTTTTCAAGCAAACAAAATAACTGAATTTTCTTACCACCCTGTATTGAAGTAACGCAGATTAGACTAAAGCGCAGGAAGCCCCCCACCAAACTTCAACCCAAATTTCGAAATCATAGTATTTCTCAACTCAAAGCTATCAGCGTTTTAATAGGTCTTGATTTACGAAGAAAAAAAATTAAAATGATTTTCATTTCGAAAACGGTAACAGATAGGTATAGGGAAATATCATGAAAAGTTATTGGTAAATTATTGGAGATTCTAAAAATAATATTATATACAGGGTATTTTATTTGAAAAATCAAAGTTGCTACTACTTTCTAATAGAAGTGGCAACACCGCATCATCAAAAATATTTTAGTTGGGTAGAGAATGTTCGACTATGCCCTCCATCAAATGTTCAAAGTGATCCGGCGTATGGTTCACCAGAAACGTCTAATGTGCCATATATATATATATATATATATATATATATATATATATATATTATATATATATATATATATATATATATATATACATATACATATATATATATATATATATATATATATACATATATATATATATATATATTATATATATATATATATATAGTATATATATACATATATATATATATATATATATATATATATATATATATATATATATATATATATATATAAATACTGAAATATTTTTTAAACTTCATGTACCTTCCAAAGAGCTCTATACGGCTGAATTTCGGATACATTATTGACAATTTTGCACCGGCAGAAAAAACTCAATTTCCGCTCATGCTCCTTTACCCAAACTATAGAGATGCCAAAATTTTGGCATCTCTCTCGGCACCCTCAAAAGAAATGAGCAGAAATTTGGAATCTGGTGTTGTTCTTGGAGCACAACAAATCATCAACATTTGGGTATATTTAGTCAAAACTATGTTGTGTGGAAAAATGTTATGAAGGAAATATCAGCCATCTGGAAATTTTTGGAGCGTTTATGGAGAAAAACGGTTAATGAAGCATTTTTGCTCCCACAAAACCCCTCCAAATGTTAAACTTTTGTATGTGAATTACGTTGAATTTGTGGATTTCGAGCTTTTGTGTAATCAGCAAATAGAAAAGGAGGGTTGAAATGTGATAGGTAGATTGAGTTGACGTGAGGGAAGACCCTTCTAGTGGTATCAACTATTTCTCTTAAACGCAGCAATTTTTATGTATAGATTTCATATTCTTGTGGGTTTTGCTTACCTCCACAGACCCTCCAAATTAACTTAGGGGATTATAAATTTGTATGTAAAAAAGAAAAAAGAATACGAACTTAGTGACGAAGCTCTGCTGCTCACGAGTTTTTCATGAATTTGATTTCAACGATTTATTCAAATCAATTTATTTGATTAAGAGTAAAACTAATAATTTGTTGTTGATTAATGTTCTTATTTTCACTTATTTTCATTAAAAATTATTTTATCCAAACAAGTTTGACGATTCAACGCAGGTTAGCAATAGAATAACAGACAAAATAAATTTGAGAGATTGAAAACAGATAAATCAGGAATAGGACGAATAAAATATTTAAACAGAATTTTGGACAATTCATGCCGATATATTGACCACAATGAAATATTCTCATGGAAGGTTAGTGTTTGTTCCTACCAATAAAATATTCATGAATGGTGACATATATTATCAAATAGAGACTCTGAGTTTGTATTTTGACTTTTTTTCAAACAGTATTCGAAGCTCAGTTGGCTGAAATATAGGTTTGCCAGGCGAGTTGGAATATTTTTGTTTTGTTTTCAATATCAACAGGAACCAGAATAATACATGACCATTTGTTATGACAATATTTTCAATTTCATACAAATGTAACAAGTAGAAAATCGAAGCTGAAATTTATTATATCATATATGGCTTTGCTGCAGTAACGGTTAAATAATATTTGTAATAATATTTCTTCGAAAACATCTTTCAGACTCAGAACAAAACAAGTTCTGTGATTTTCAAATAGAAAGAAAGTTCATTGTTGTGGCGATAACACATAGTCAATAGATAGTATGACATAAAAGTATGAAATAACATGTTAGAAGTGTAAATTTCTGAATTCTAAATTCGAAAAATTTCATTTGCTCAATGTCCCCATCAATTAAGATATGAAAGTTAACTTTCCATCTCTCGAAATATAGGCCAAAATTAAATTCTACATACTTTTTGAAATATTCGGTTTAAAATAATAATGTCCAAGTATTTAAATTCGTACTCTGTTTTTCCTCATTCTTTTTCACTCACTGAGTCAATTTGAGGGGTCTGTGGAGATAAAACCCTAAAACAGTATGAATTCTCTACTTAAAAATGGCAGTGGTTGAATACCAGAAACGAGTTTTCCATAGCTACAACTCAATTCGCATATTAATTTTTGAATCTCACTCTGTCTGAAATGAGTAGAATAGTTGCAAGTAGTGTAAAGGTACAGAGCTCATAGCATGAGACCAGTATTCTCATACTGAATAAACTTGAACTCATACTGAACAAACTTGAGCGATATAAAGCAGTAATAGCTGCATTGGCGCGAAAAAATCATTAACATGAAAAAGATAACTAACCTTCTGCGTAGATTACTCAGTCTCCACAACAGGTATTCGGCCAGATGCAGATATACTAATATGCCCCCTGTTGGTAGTGAAAGTGGTTAGAGTACTGCTATTATCGAAGCTCACAAATTTTTCTTTAGTCGAATGTAGATCCATGATATGATTAAGAACAAGCGTGGGTAACAAGATAGACCCACGAGGCACACCGGACATAACAGAATGCAGCTTCATGATTGCACCGTCGACTACAACAAGTATTATTCTTTCATGGAGGTAGTATTCCACCAATCCACATAGTTTTGTTTTGCAGGAAAACTGTTTTTCAAGATTTATTATATATATATATATATATATATATATATATATATATATATATATATATATATATATATATATATATATATCATTACCTTGTACCAAATTAGGCAGTTATATATTTTTACTGTGCATTCTCGGGAAAATACTATTATCTTTTAGTAGTACCAAATATGATGTGCTCTTTTTCTTCACATTCACTGTCCTAGGCAGTGTGGAATGACAGGTAGTTTCGATATAACCCAGTGGTGGTACCGTGGTAGCGGGTAGTCAATTCTAACCGACTATGTACAGTAATGTCTATGTTGCATACATTAAGATTGGTTTTTCTCAAATCGACGAATATTTCATAATGAATGTATATGAAGTATATTGCTGACATAAATGTAGGTATAAATTCAGAGAAATTAAGGATCCAGCGATATATTCTAGAGTGGAAGATGTTATGGTCTAACTTCAAACTGAGATATATCTACAGTCTAGTCATCAATTACTAGAATTAGTGCTCTCCTTTAACAAGATTTATCCTATTTTTGTAACATTATTTATATTTATAAATTCTTGTGTTCCTAGACATTACATTAGTTATAGATTGATTGGGCCGATACATACAGTTTGACATTAGCATCTGAAGAAGGTGAAGTTCCACCGAAACGTGCGTCATGCGTTATTTCTTTAAATAAATGTGTAAATTGTTATTATTAACCATTGTTTTAATACATTACATTAGGTTCAAAAAGTAATGAGATCCATATAGTTGTACACCATTAATCGATTCGTATCGGTTTAATCCAAATCATCTCATGATTATTACCTACAATTTCGGATACGATTTCACGCTTGCACTTCTATATAATTAATAACTGATTGAAATATTCTATCCGTTCGTTCACGCATTTTGCTGCAATTTAATTCGCTCATTTAACGATACATCAACGATCTATTAATGAACTGTAAGTTCACCGTTAATTTATCCATAGATGAACTTCATTCTCACATTGGACGGACACTTTTGAGGATTGGATTTAACAGGTCGTTCTGGTTTTTTCCTCATATATAATACATTATCATGATCTAGTTCACCGGAGAGTTGGCCCTGTTTACCTAAGTTCATACGAACGTGTATTTCGTTAATTTTTTCAGAGTGCTCTTCTATGTTCTCATGTACATAATCCAAACTAGCTGCGTAATTCCATGATTTTCTTCAGTTTGGTTTTTGTGTGTTCAAACAAACCTTGTGTAGCTATTACTTGAGCTATATTGAAACTTCAATGTTTTTTACACTAAATGGAAGCCACGGGTATACTCGAATTCACTTGATAAATGCACTTTAGCTAAACACACAATGTTGATTCAATGAAAGTGGCGAGGTTCCGGAATACTTTAAACCTTTCATGATTCTCCGAATTGTTTCTCCACAGCGAAAAAAATGATATAAATAACATATTCAGCAAATCTACAAAACTCATATGAGGAACACGATAAAGAATTGAAATTATCCATAGTAGTACCTACTCTATTTCCTTGATTAGTGCGAATTTAAATTCAACAAAAATACTATATATTCGTGATTTATATCACACATTCATGTGAATATTTTTCACTTGAAGAAGTTGTTACGCCTTTGATTATTTGGATAACTATAGCAAACAAATATTCAGCACTAATATCACAATGCATAATAATCATACGTTGGGAAATTTGACTTTGAAAATTTGATGATTCACCGAACTAACTCTCCAACGGAACTAATTACAAATTCATCCTTCAAGGACGAATGTAAGAAAATTCAAATAAGAGCTCATCAATAGTATCCTGTTCATCGACTGAGTGTGCTACGATATACAATTAGTATCTAGGAAGATCACTAATAATATGGGAACTCATAACAGCGCCATCCATCGAGTAATTCACGGTGGATGGCATTAGACGTTTCTGGTGAACCATACAACGGATCAATTTGAAAATTTAGTGGAGGGCATAGCCAGATATTCTCTACCCAACTAAAATATTTTTGGTAATGCGGTGTTGCCACTTCTATCAGAAAGTAGTAGCAACTTTGATTTTTCAAACAACGGCCTGTATATTATATTATTTTTAGAATCTCCTACAATTTCCCAATAACTTTTCATATATTTCCCTATACCTATCTGTTACCGTTTGAGAAATAAAAATACCTTCAAAAACGTGCGTTCGAAAGACGAATTGTTACAAAGTATTACCCAAACATTTGAAGCTTTGGATCCGTATGAAATCAGATCTGCCACGTCGAAATCAGTCAACGCCCGCATTTTGAAGTGCTTGAAAGTGAACGGCCAGCGATTAGAACATATTGTGAAACATTAAACATAATTTTTTTTTTTTTATAATTATTTAAATCAATATATCCGCTATCAAGTCTCTTGGTGCTTTCTTGAATTTTATCAATACTCACTGAAATTGTTCTGAATTCGTATAAATTTCTTGAGGTTCATTGGCGGTAGATTCGGATACATTTTATTGAACTGTCACATGTCCTGCTGATAATTTTATCAAACTGTCCAAAAATAATAAACAAATTCATAAGAACTTTGTTTGAATAGTTTTGTTTCATCGTTTTTGAAGATATTTGCAATTTCTGAAGTGACTAAAATGTCGATATTATTTGTAGATTGTCACAACGTTACTGTTTAAGTTTAAAAGTACCTAATCATGGCATGCTCACCAAGTACCGAATGGTGATACCATGTTCAGGGAACATTTTCACAAATAAATGCTCATAAGTCCGAAACCTGACTAGTTAGGTATAGGTATGTACATAGACAAAAAGCAAATTCCAGCAGCTTTCGGAATTTTCAATAATATACAGGGCATTCAATTTCAAATAATCAACTTTCAGTCACTTTTTCAAGCAAACAAAATGACTGAATTTTTTTAACACCCTGTATTGCAGTTACGCAGATTAGGCTTGAGTGTAGGAAGTATCACCAAACACAAAAATAAATAACGATATCATAGTATTTCTCAACTAAAAGATATCGGCGTTCTGATTTCTTCTTTTGCCGAATATACTTCAAGTAATTCCGTCTTCTGCCGGTTTTCTGAGTTTAGCTTCCAGGAAAATGTTTAGAAGTTTAATATTAATGATATTTTCAAAAATATCAAATTAGATATGGAAACCTTCGTGACCAGGCTAGAATGCATGATAAAACGTGCATAATCTTTCAAGTGAAGACGGAAAAAACTCAAATCTCATGAAATATATGACAGTGACACATATTCACAAGGTCTGAACAATTCAAGATGTGTCAGTAGATGAAGTTTAATATGTACCATGAATGTATAGCATCTCCAGAATTAAATTCAATTATAGTTGCATTATATTTTGAAGCTTGTATCCCTTCTTGAAATTTACAGATTATTTTTTAAGAATCAAGTATCCATTACGTAAGTTGTCACCCCTATTCCATATAAAATATCATTTACTACCTAAAAGCATGCCATTTCCCCATTTCATCACATTATGAATATTTCTAACAGGGTTACTTAATTTCGTAAATGTCTCTCCCACATGCTATACTGTGAAATGTACTGCAATCTACTACAACTGAGTCATTATTCAATTGGTTCAAACAGTGAAAGTTTAACCGCGCAAACGGTTACATTACTGAAATCGAACCAAGGGATTTTAGCGTTCACTTGTCGACCTGATGAAATGGCTGGAATTAGATAAATATCACAACAAGTGTGCTACTCAATTTAAATCATAAATTCCTAATCCTTTTCTAAAGATATAAATGTATACAATTACAAGGAGATGTATCAAATGTCGAGCAGATTTAGGAAATGTGTGAATTGATGTGCACTTAGATAAAACTGAAAATAAAAATATATTTTCTATGAAAAATATGACGGCATTTAGAATAATAAGCCACCTCTTTGAAAAAAAAAAAGCACTTCATCCGTTGATTCATCTTTGACACCGCAAATTATGTGGATTGCACTTCCGCATTCTCCACAGGTATGAGCTCTAGTACTTTTTTGTGAACAGACTATGTATTCCTTATTTTGCGTATTGGCTGGAGTCTGCGTGCTTGTTTCTTATTTTTCCAAACGAGGTCTCTGCTTTTCCTCTCTATTTACCGTGTTCAAACGTGGAGGCTCTATGATCTAGTTCATTTTGGTCAAGGTTAAGGATAATTTTCTCTAGGTCTTCTTCAGATGCAACACTAACCGCTGTCTCTACGATCACATGAATAGATGACAAAATAGCAAAACTAGCGCGATCTCCACAATTTAATATATTTTGGATTGCTGTTTAGAAAATGTATTCAATACATTCACTAGGAATTATACATTATGACGTATTACATACATTTAGGGTAACATGTTTTTGTTACAATATTGAAAAAAAATATTTCCAAAACATTTCTCAAATATATTTTTAAAATATTCAACTCAAATATGTCTAAGCTATATTTGACAGTTTTTCAATAATGCAAAAAATTATTTTGAATTATTTATTCTGGTGATGTATCTCTTGACTGCCGCAACAAGAGCCATTTGCTTCTGTATTCGCTACGGCCTCCATGGAAGGTTTCTGTACCCATGCTAATGCTTCAGTCGGCAATCTATGGCTTAGTCTAAGATTTTTATCACTTTATTGAAAATTTTGATGTAAGGGAATATTCCTGTGTTCAACAAATATTTATCGGATGATGATAACGAATAATTTGTTCACTAAGCTATATCCTTATTTATTTTCCAAATTGCCAGTGATCCAACTGAAAAAATAGTAAAACATCTAATTGGGGGTGTACCATCATGAAGTAGTATTGTTTTTTGTTCTAATAGATATTCTCAGGTCAGGTGATAACGTCCTGAATACGGGTGTGCAGAATATGAAAGAAGAGAAGATTAAATAATTCAGGAATGTCTGAAATATTTATTCATGTGATATGTGTATGTCAGATAAATATTTTATCTAATTTTGCATTCATGTTTATGAATTAAATTAGTGGTTCAGTACTATGGAAAACTATAATATTTTTTAATACTCTACTTGGATTTTCACAATAGCTCATTCACTTTTTGCATACATTTTTACCGCCCCTAATAATCAATAAATGAATTATTATTGTTTCTTTCTCAATCATAATCTCTATTACATTATATTCTTTCATTCTCTTTCTTCGAAAGCCTAACGAGAACACAATTTCATTGTTCTATGAAATATTATTTCATCTCAAAAACACGTCAACGACGCTACAAAGAATTTTCTAATTTATTAGGAGTGTTAGTGCTTATTTGTTTTTATGTTTCTGATATTCTTAATAGTCAACTGCTAATAAGCGGAAATGTTTCTTGCGCAATCAAACAGTCACGAGAATTTTATGCTCAAATTACCGGTCACTAATAATCTATTTACTCATTATTATTTTATGGCTTCCACCCATAATTCGAAATTAATTACAAATTTTTTATGCTGTCGTTACATAATTTATACTGTCATTGTTCCGAGTGAGCTTCGTTATGTCTAACATCGTCACGTACATGAAAGTGATTTTAGAAAAGAAATAATTTAATCTTCTCTATCGAAAATGAATCTGGATTTGTACAATTAGCAATAATTTCAAGAATATTATAATGGAGAAATAAAATCAAAATTAGATTAATATACAAAATATGATACGACTGATACTTATCGAGGAAATAAATATGGGCTTGAAAGTATATTCGTGTAACACGTAATAATAATTTAAAAAGTACATAAAAGAGCTATTCTTCTAATCTTCGGAGAAAGCACAACTATTTGGACCTAAGTACTACAAGTATAGTATCTTAGTTGTAGTTATTCTGAATTATTAGAACATGCAAACCTAGTAAATATGACATTTTGACATATTTTTGTCAGTAGTTTTTGTGGTATACAAAATCACCAAGCCAGAGATTTCGAAGATTAAACACAAATATATTGGATTGCATAAAATAAACGCTTGTGCAGCAAAGCTACGTTATGTGTTTTCCGCGCGAAGTGCATCGCGTCGAGATACGATTCGAACGGAATAAATTATGATTTGAAAAACTACGCTTCAATAGCAGACTGAAATAAAATTTAGAAATTACTTTATTTTATTCATAAAATAATAATCTGCGAAGTGCATCACGTACTGGAGAACCAAGTTTTAATAGCAAACCGTAGTGAAAATGAGAGAAGAACTGATTCTATTAAAAAAAAAACCATTCGCGAAGTGAATCTCTTACTGATAGCGAAGCAGGTCGAGATGGGATTCGAAAAGAATAGTCTCCGCGAAGTGTGTCCTTCATTTGTCGACTATCTCTGTGTATGGATTCTTTTGATAAAATGATACTTTCTGACATGCAGATGCCACCAGCAAATCGAATGTGTGCTGCTATAAAGTACTACTATATGCTATCTATAGTCCGCCATATTTAACACCTGTAACGAAAAACTTTTTCCCAGAATGAAAACTTTTTAGCAAGATAGAGATTTCAACGCAACAAGAAATTTAATGATGTGTAAATAGATATAGTGCAGATCAAAATGGCTTTCAAGCTTCAAAAAATACCAATGAAGCATTATTCGCGTTTCTTGGGCGACTGTACCTGAGATTGAATGATGGGGAGGTAGCTGCATCAGTATTCTGTGATCTATCAAAGGCCTTCGACTGTGTAAATCACGGTATATTGCTTCAAAAGCTGTACACTTATGGCTTCAGAGGTGTGGCTTTGGACTGGTTTCGATCGTACTTGTCATAGCGCTTCCATAGCGTCATTTTCGCTGATGCCAACTCGAGGCAGTTGTGTCTCAAACATGGAGTACCGCAGGGATCTGTGTTGGGTCCTCTGTTATCCCTATTATATGTGAATGACTTAACACATGTCGGCATTCATGGACAATTCACGGCATGGCATGGATAACTTGTTTTTGCAAGACATCATCAATGAGGACCTAAGCATGGTTAAGGAATGGTGTGACGCCAATTTATTGTCTTTTAATACCAGTAAGACAAGTATAATCAGCTTCAAATTTGTTGTTGATGATGTATTTCTCGAGGATGAACGTCTCAGCATTAAGGCAGTCAATAACTTCTTGGGGTTAAATATTGATGCCAGTCTAAAATTTGAAGGGCATATATTGAATTTGTCTAGAAAGCTGGCGTCTGATTGTTATGCCGTACGAGTGAGTTCTAACGAGTTGGGTTTGACTGCGGCTAGAAAGGCTTACTTTTCTCTTGTCGAATCTCATCTGCGCTATGGTATTTGCTTCTGGGGAATGTGTGCAAACTATTTGTTTGAAAGAGTTTTTAAGCTTCAAAAGCGAGCTTTGAGATACATGTGCAAAGCTGGTTCGAGAAACTCATGTCGACCATTATTTTTACTCCATGGAATGTTGCCTCTGGCCTGTATATTCATTTTAGAAAGCGTATGCTTGGTTCAAAAAAATATATAAAGAATTCAGAAACGTGAAGTCATTTCACACTACCCGCAGCTCTTCCCTAAACATTAGACTGCCTATTCTCACATCAACTTTAACTAAGAACTCTATAATCTACGAGATCAGGAAGTTATTTGATCATCTTCTCTTGCACATAAAAAAATCGAAAATGAGATAAAGTTTAGGAAATCGGTTAAAAAGTTACTTTTGGGAAAAGCTTGTTATAATCTCAACGGGTTCTATCGCATTAACTGATTTTTATAATAATATACGTTGTCAAATTGGTAATAGGCAACTCAATTCATCTGCCATTGCCCACAAATTTGTTAATGCTCACATGTGCTTGTATTTTTATATTTATATTTATATCTAGGTATATTTATATTTATGTTCATATTTATTGTTCATAATTATGTTACCTATAAGTCTTTCACTGTGAGGGAGAACTTTTTTTAAAACTGTTTATTTGACTTGACTCCTTCCTGTCTTTGTGTGAATTGTACCTAAGTTTTCTCTCTTTTCGTTTTTCTTTTTTATCGCTTTGTCAATGAGAATTTTTTTTTTATTCTTCAGACAATAAAGTATATTTTGATTGATTGATTGATATTTTGTGTAGATCTACTTTTCGCATCATAAAAATTGTACAACTAAATAAGAGCAGCGATATGAAAAATTATAACCTTTTCTGAAGATTCATGAAATTGGAGAGCAAGCTATGTTCATCAGGTGCCGGAATTATTAGCCTGTCAAGGGTAATATCATTACTGACATTACCCTTGACGAGTTAACGCCCTTGGTTGGATAGATTCTGGTTTAGCTACTTAATACATACATCAAGATCAACTTTCCAATGGCATAATACCACTGAAACTTTTCAGATTCCGAAAAATCTGCTTTCCTCGAATAAAGTATGTGGAAACAGGATGTGAACGGGTTCCAGTGCAACTTTCCAATATCTCTGCCCCATCATGGCGATTTCCCTTTCAGCATAACAATGAGGCTTCCGCAGCACATGTCAATTATTATGCAATGCATCTCGCATTGTTGGCCATTCGCTTCGTATTTTCATAAAGATATTTCGAATTTTGTAGCGCATTCCTTGCATAGATTAAAGGAGTACGAGCAAACTGTGATAAGCATGAATATTATGACATAGAAATAATAACTGAATAATTTTGTTTGTTCAACAATGAGGTTGATTAGCATGTCTGGATGTATAAAAGGAATTTGAAATATGAGACATTTACTTTATAAATAGAACAATATATCATTATAATAAATGAAATAACTATATAAGATTGTGTTCTGATCATTGTATTGAAATCTCTTTTGAAAATATCGAGGACATACTACCATATTACAGAAAATATTTTGATAGATATTCATCATTGTTAGATTGAAATCACTTCAGATATATAAATGAAACTCAATCTCTACACCTGGGTAGGAAAGAGATAAGACGTCCTGGATAATATAGAAATTACGAAAGCTCAGAGAAATAACTATCCCATTTTCAATGATCGAGTCAACTTCGAATGAATATAATTATATATATATATATATATATATATATATATATATATATATATAATATATATATATATATATATATATAATATATATATATATATATATATAGTCAGTCTGATAATGAGTACATAAATAGTAACATGTTGACTTTTCTTTACTGCTAAATACATTATCTAAATATTTTTTATATTGTGAAACATAAGCCAAGTGTTTTTATTTTAAAGTTTATACTTTATTCTTTATGATGTTTCACCAAGTGATGTGCGAGAATTCAATCTATATATATATATATATATATATATATATAAATTCGATGGACGATGAATCAACTCTGTGGTAGTTCATATTTATATTAAAAAAAAATTAAATAATAAGAAAATAACTTGTCTAAAAACCACAAAATGAAAATAACTTTTTATTCGACTAGTTTCGCCTGTTACAGCATTATCAAGACTGAATACATAATTGCAAAGACATCGCTTGAAAATATATAAGTATTTCGGTTCGGTACCTGGGGGTGGTAAAATGTAATCGATGGGTCCAAGTTATCAGAGATTTAACAGTGGGGAGTGGTTTAAGTCTAACTGGTCATTAAGAAGAATGTAATTATGGGATTTTTGGATCTTGTTTATTTCCATGGCTTCCAGGAAGTTCATTATCATGCCTTTATCACAGTAATGAAGAATTTTTGGTTTGAATCTCTGATAACTTGGACCCATCGATTACATTTTACCACCCCCAGGTACCGAACCGAAATACTTATATATTTTCAAGCGATGTCTTTGCAATTATGTATTCAGTCTTGATGATGCTGTAACAGGCGAAACTAGTCGAATAAAAAGTTATTTTCATTTTGTGGTTTTTAGACAAGTTATTTTCTTATTATTTAATTTTTTTTAATATATATATATATATATATAGGTTTGAATCCTGGGTTAAGTATGGATGTTGGTGCATGTTTATGAGTTTAAGTGGTTCAAAAGATTTAAATAGTTCGGTAATGTACATTGTTTACAAGCCCATTGGCCGTTCGGAACCGGCTTCAAACTGAAGTTCCCTAGTAAGTTAAAAAAACTTAATAAGACCGTTTTTATTGCTATACTATAAAATTTGCTAGATCTTCATATAATTCTCCTTCTTGGATTAGGAGGTCGTAATTGCTAAATCGTCACAGAACATATACACTTTGTCACTAAGGTTAACCAAGTTAAAAACTTCAGAAAACACCGCAGTGAAGGACAATGTCTTTTAATTTCCTGGTTATACTCTACTGCCTGCCTTATAAATAGGGATGATATCTGAATTGAACTCTAATAAACCTATATACTAGCGAATAGCAATTAAATATTATGGGTATTAAATTTTGATTTCAAATATGGAGATATTTCTCGATGAAATGTAGTAGTTTATGACAATTTAACTAATCTATTTTACGCATTTTATCATACAACAAATGCCGGATATGCGAATTGAATACAAAAGTAAATTGAGCAAAATACGATAAATATTTATTCAGTCATATTAATTCATTAATATTTAAATTGTTATTTATCATCTATTTCACTAATTCCAATTCAATTCCATTAGACGAAAAACAGAATTTTGACACGTTCTATGCCACAAATAAGTTCAATTCAGTGAAGCATTATATATATATATATATATATATATATATATATATATATATATATATATATATAATATATATATATATATATATATATTATACATATACATATATAATATATATATATATATATATATATATATATATATATTATATATATATATATATATATATATATATATTATATATTCCAAGAGATATCAATTATTGGTATATACAGGTTTTATTTAGAACATTACATATAAAAATTAAAAATAATTGGACGTATCAATGGAGTTTCCATCTTCATCAGCAGAATGTTCGTCGGTAGTTGTCACAATACAATATTATTGTGACAACTACCGACGAACATTCTGCTGATGAAGATGGAAACTCCATTGAAACGTCCAATGAATTTTAATTTTAAAATGTAATGTTCGAAATAAACCTGTTATACCAATAATTGATATCTCTTGGAATGAATACGATAAACAGGTAAAAATCAAGAATTCCAATATATATATATACGTATACATATGCAAAAATGTTGAATATTACTAGTTGTTAAAGTGTTTTAGATATTTGAATAGAAATCCATTCAAGTCTTAAATTTCAGATCATTTGAAATATCATAGGATGGTTGTATTCAAATTACATATTCTTTTTCATCAACATTCATTTATATGAAAATGCTGTAAAAACTTCAATATCTGAGAAGGCTTCAAGGAGGTTACGTTTCCTACAATTGTCTTCTCCAAAGCATTGTTTTCTTTGGCTCGCAATGGCGAGGCATTCTGTAACCAGAAGAACAGCAGTTTCCTCCTACTCCCCACATAATCTACACTGGTCAGTTTCTGATGAACTGATATTCTCATCAGATGCATTCTGAGGCGACAGTGACCTGTAAGGAAGCCAGTGAGGAGGTGTAATTTGTTCTTACTGAAATCCAGATAGGTAACTTCTGCATCTTGCAAATTCAAATTTCCGAAGAAACATTTTGGAGTGATCCATCCCTGTAAGATTCCGCCAGAAAGTTTCCCTTTCGATTTTCTCCTTCTTCGATACTCTTTCCTATAGGTGCATTTCACTATACTCGATATTTGAAATTATTTAGGTAACTTTTCTCAACAGAACCAGTAGAATGATGAAGTCCAAATGAACTTATGGAGCATTTAAATTTGATGAAAAAAATATGTGTATACACTGAAATGTTCAACGTGCGACTAACTCATCTATGTCACACTACTTCCGACATACGTTATCGATAATCATGGAGAATCAATAGCAGTTACATAGATATCTCTGAGGCCGAGTGTGATATAAGGCACTTTTGTTGAAGCTAATTAACCTATCGAACAACTATGTGGCTTTATTCCATATTATCATTGAAACGTTAGCTGTACAGAAGTTAGTTACCAATTTTATGCTAAAAATCTGTTTACGCTCAAGTAACTATTGCTGCTTTATAAAACCCAAGTGCGTATATTCTTGAAATACTGCTTTCATGCTTGAAGCTCTCTACTTATAACTTTTTGAACTTATTTCACTATATTAAAAAAAGAGAGTCCAACAGGACCAACAGGTGAAGATTTCTAACTTATGTGTCTTGCACAGATATTATCACAGCAGGTATTGTGCAGCCATTGCTTCCATTATTCCATTAGGAGCGCAAGTCACTAGTCGTAGAAGGTCTGTAGCTAATACACGCCAATTAGCCGTGTACATCTCAGAAACCAGAACATGAGAGTTATACTTGATGAAAACTTGAATTGGAAGGCTCACTGTCAAAGTGTGTGCACAAAAATTGATTCTTTGTGCTACTTACTGAGAAATCTGAAACATGTTCTTTCTATTGAACAGACTTTACAACTTTACCATGCGCAAGTCTCTTCAAGACTGAGTTATGGGATAGGCT
Organism: Cynegetis impunctata; assembly: GCA_030704885.1. Lineage (NCBI taxonomy): Eukaryota > Metazoa > Arthropoda > Insecta > Coleoptera > Coccinellidae > Cynegetis > Cynegetis impunctata. Next base: position 669,942 of record JARQZK010000001.1, read on the forward strand.
TTTGGGGAGCATCCTCCGCTGCTAGGGATGTTTTTATTAGTCAAAAACGGGTGGTTAGGTGTACTGTTGGCGTCCCTCAGACGACTTCCTGCAGGCGGTATTTTAGAGAATTGAAAATATTGTCATTTCCATCGATTTTGATTCTTGAACTTGCCTCCTTGATATATCGAAACCGGGGAGAGTTTCTTCGGGGTGCTGACTTTCATGCTTATCCTACTCGCAACAATCTTAATTTGAGGTTGCCTAATTTTAAATATAGAATAGGTTTAATGTCTGCTTCCCCACTTGGAATCAGAGTGTTCAACAAGTTGGATGAAAATATGAAGCGTTCAGAAAATCTAAATATTTTCAAAAAAAGACTGAAAGAATATTTAGTCGATAAAAGTTTTTACAGTCTCGAGGATTTTTTTCTGTACTGAGATGTAGTATTCTATATTAAGCATATGTACTGAGATGTTGTATTGTATATTAGGTATATATGTGTATTGACTTATTCCATAATGTAATGACATTCTTACGGAATAAAAACCTCTATTATTATTATTATTATTATTATCAAAATCACAGACATTTGAAAGGCTCTACCAATAGAAGTGTTTCCGGTTGCGAAGAAATTGCAGCAATTGAAATCCAGCATAAACCTCTATTCATTGAAATCTTATCATAACTTGCTCAGAAAGCGTTATGAGTACTAGTTTTCCCCAAGAGCTGTTCATAATAGAAATAATTCATTACAAGATACTGAATTATTGAAGATAAGCCTAATGGTTATCAACTGCGAGAAGGTATCTCATATTTCAAACAATAAATGTTTTGGTTAATCACCGAATTAATAGTATTCATAGGACAATGAAATTACCCAGTAGCTTCCAAAATAGTGAGGGGTTCTGACGCTATTAGGAATGAAGTGGAAGATCGAGAAGGCTAAACGAGAATGGGCATAAAATGAACACTAAAGGCGTAAAAAGGTCAGCAGACAGATTCAGTAGCGTATCGAAAATTTCTAGAGGAATCGGACAAGAATGACGTATTCAACCATTTTGTGATAGAAATGTTAAAACTGCTCAAAGCTCGCTCAGCTTCGCAATTTTTGTAGTTGGTTATAGGTTCTTCTATGCATCTGAATAATTTTTCTACGCTCGAGAGATTTTGAGGTTTCGAAAATTGAATTATAGTCACGAACAAATAAGTATATTCCAAATTATCAAGTTGAGTATTTTATTCCTACTTATCTCATGAGATAACTGATTAGAATTTCATTGAATTTTGTTTTGTTCATATTTGCGTATCAATATAACACACAAGAATAAAGACTATCTTTATATATATATTTATATATGAATATATATATATATATATATATATATATATATATATATATATATATATATATATATATATATATATATATATATATATATATATGAGTGCGAAAAGTGTAATTTAAAACTCGGCATTTCCATATAAATGATCGAACGGAAATTCAAAGAGCAGAAAATACCTCAGTATGTTACAGAATTGAATATCATTTGATCTTGAAATTACGGGAATACGCTAATGAAATAAATGTAATTTTCATTGGAAAATGGCTTAAGTTTCACTATATAAAAATAATTAGATACTGTATTTAACAGTAAAGGATAGTCGACATGTTTCGAGTTATGAACTCATTATCAATTCTGATAATAATTTAATTACTAACGTTTCATTATGGAGATGGTATGTATATAATATTTTTTATATTTGGACCGGTACAGATAGGCCTGTACCGGTACTATATACTTATTTATCAATTAACACATGCTTAAAAAAATTCTTAAAGTGACTTCTACATCTGGGAATGTGTCTTCAATTTTTTCTCTTTCAAGATATGATATATATATATATATACAATATATTAGTTCCTTCATTTCCACTATGAACACTTTTCGAGTATTCGGTTAAATGGAGACATTCTCCTTCTCGTTAACGTCTTCATAATAATTTTCTTTTTATATATTTAAATTTATCTAAACATGCTGAATTCGGAATGTCTGATTCTCGGGCGAGAGTAGCTTCGCCCATGCAAAAGCCAATAATCAAGTAGTATAGGTATTGTAGACAGTCATAGTCGTTTGTTTTTTATTTTCGGTAATAAATGTCGGTTATCCTTTGGTGATCTGGCAGGATCTAGGGGACCCTATCGATCGCGGAGCCCTGGACTCGTGCTATTGAAAGTTTGAAATCATCTGAACATTTATATCATGTGATACAGTTATCAAATTTCGAAAAAACAAGGTTTCTGATTGCTCGTAACGTGTAAATTAAACAAATAATCAGCTAAATATATCATTCGTTAACTACATCGTTTTCTTTATGTTGATTATATTAGCTAGTATGCTATACGCCATTTCACTAGACCTCATTCGGATACAGATTGATAGTACACAAAATGAAATTCAAGCAATTGAAACATATTTGTTTTCAGTGCTCGAATCTGTAATTGAATGTTTACTGTTAACTGATTTTATTGTGACAGATTTTGTATTAACCATGCCATTGACGAATGTGGACGCAAATACTGGACTTAACTCAATTATTCATCATAATCACACGATCGATGAAATGATATTACTGCTAAAAATTTTGGAATTTCATCCGATTATGAATGGATGTAATGCACTGAGGATTTGCTGACCTCCACTGGTATAATTATTCTGTCGAAAGTCGAAATAATAATTTATGACAGTTGTTTAATACTAATGCATTCATCCAATTTATATCAAAGCAAATAGTTTATGTTGGAAAAAATTACTCATCCTTAAACAATTTTTCTTGCCTTGAGAAACTGAATAACAATAGAATAAAGTATAAACTTTAAAATAAAAACACTTGGCTTATGTTTCACAATATAAAAAATATTTAGATACTGTATTTAGCAGTAACGAAAAGTCGACATGGTTCGAGTTATGAACTCATTATCATAATTCGAAACATGTCGACTTTTCGTTACTGCTAAATACAGTATCTAAATAATTTTTATATTGTGAAACATAAGCCAAGTGTTTTTATTTTAAAGTATATACTTTATTCTTTATGATGTTTCACCAAGTGATGTGCGAGAATTCAATCTCAGTTATGAATAACAATAAGCAATTCATTCAGAGTTATTTGTAGGTATATTGAATAGATTAAGGTGAGGAGAAGGGTTAACTTCAATCTGGTCGTTAACTAGGTTTCAGGAATTTTTATATTTATTGATGTATAGGGATTCCTAACAGTTGGTTTTGTGAAGCCCTTCTTTAACTGTAATATTTTATAATTGTGATTAAAGGTATGGTTTTTTTGAACAAGATGGCATGCAAAATTAGAGTCAGTTTTCTGCTTAATATAGCTACGTTGGTGTTCGTCTATTCGAGTTTCGAAATTTCTAATTGTATCTACGTCCTATATAGAATTTTTCACAATCATTACAGCTGAGTCTATGAACATCAGTACGTTCATCTCTATGAATTATTGGTTTGTTGTTTTTAATCAATTTACCAATGCTATTGTTGGTTTCATATGAAACTTTGAAATTTTGTTTATGAAGAAACAATTTCAGGGTTTCGAAAGGTTTTCCCAAGTATTTTAAACTTTTAAATACTGTATTTTTATCGGATATAGGCGGATAAACCTCTGAAATTGCCATTTTGTATTTTTCCTCTGAATGAGACTGTCATATGATTGACAGTGAAACGCGTTTACTCAATAGATTTTTATTTCAACCTGTGAAAAGTTGGTTTTTTATTTCTTCATGCAGTTATGAATATGAACTTTCACCACGTAAATGACAATTCTATTCAATAGAATAGAGTACGGTCAACTATGAAGAAACTTTACCTAGTAGAAAAGAACATTTCATTGAAGTTCTTGAAAAAATGAAGTATGCAAGTTCCATTCACGAACGCAATAATAACATCACTGCAAAATAGACAATTATGTTTCATCCAATTTTTTGCGACCGACGCTGTCTTCACATACTATGTGCTATTCGGTCCAATATCAGCAAATCGGTCAGCTCATATCAGATGGTAAGGGAAATCATAGAATGTACAAAATATATTCTCAATTATTCGATTTAGGGATGAATTTATGAATTTTCGCAAATTTTAAAATCAGAGCTACCTACCTTTTTTTTATTAAACTTCTTGAGTTTGTGGTCATCTTTAGTTACCAGATACGTGCCTTTCAGTCCAATATAATCAGTGAGGTCTGCTAATATTGAAAGGATATAGATAATCCACAGAAACCCTTACCCACGTAATGTAAAAAACAGATTTCTAATTATTTGATTCAAGGACATGTCTTTAAAAAGATATTATACGTAATTGCGACTATGTTCAAATTACACCTACTCATGAAGAAAATAAAGTTCTGAAGATGTGAGTGATGTTGAAAAAATTAAATCTGAAATTGAAATTCTAGAGAACGGGGTGGGGAGTTGGGCGGATGTTTGTGCGCCGGTTTTTCGAATCGATTGTTGTGTTTTTATTGTTGTTGTTAGAGAAATAAAAAAATTTCCCGTTAACTCATTGATATAAGTATATATCTCACAATTTTGGATTGATTGTATTGATACATGGTGTAAATTAATAAACATATTAAAACAATTGTTCTAAATTGTACCAATTTCAAACTAGAATTTCTGAACAAAAACGCAGCTTTGTTAATGAAAAGTCGGATTCACATTATGCAAATCATTTAATCGAAGAAAATCACACATGCAATTTCGATTTTAAAATATTAAATACTGAAAGTAAGGGAATTAAACTTAATTTTTTAGAATCATTACAGATAAATAAATAGAAGCATTCCGGTCTCCTATTGAATAGCCAAATCGATCATACAAGCCACCTTCTCAATTTTTTCAAAATTACCGAACTACCTGACTAGCAGTTCAGAATTGGTTTTTCCTATTCTAATAATTATTTGTAACCATCCTTCTAAGTACCCCTTGTACACAATTTGTCATCTCTTTATTTCTTGTTTTCGATATAACAGAGAAACATAGTTAGTTTGCCATTCGCATCTGAAGAAGGTGAAGTTCCACCGAAACGTGCGTCATGCGTTATTTCTTTAAATAAATGTGTAAATTGTTATTATTAACCATTGTTTTAATATATATCTCACAATGATAATACTAGTTGCAAATATGAGAATTACTGCAATATTTTCAGCTATATTAATAACATTGAAATTAACTGATCGCTGAGCACATGTTATATTGCTACTCAGGTTTTAAAAACTGACTTATCAACTGAAAACCATCTATTTTAGGAATTCAATAAGTTCAGAAAGTCATATTGCTTTTTTTTCAAGAAATTCCAAACTTGTTCTGATATAGGTGAATCCGTCCACTTACAAGACTTATTAATTTTAGACTTTTCGTAAATCGACGTAATATATTTTGCGGTAGGTAGATAAATAAAATGACAAAATATTTCAGTAGGTACCTACTAAATCTACAACATGATATAAAACTGATCAAATATGCTTTTTAGTATTCTCATTTCAATTAAAATATATAAAATGTATTTTCATTCTATTTATATATTTTTACTTTCAATAATGCAGAAATTTTTTTGAAATACTTAGTCAATATAATTACCGTCGAAAATACCACAGAGGAGCTGGTTAACGTCAAAAAACAATATTGGGAATTATTCAGTGGAAACAAAGGAAAGACTTTGAAATGTAAAACAACTGATAGAAGGTGGGCCAAATATGGGTTCTTGTTATTTCTAGAACATTCATTGTGACAGAATCCACATGAAAATTCACGTTTCAATAGGTTTTCCCACCCAGAAAAGAACAATTTTCTTCATCATTTATTGCTCCCATGATGTGTTAGTTCAGCAAGTGAAATAGGCAATTCTATATGGAAATAGTAGAATATCAAACCAGCGCTACTCGGGCCAAGCATTGAAACAAGTCACAAAGGAGAGGTGCATTACCGAAAATACTCTACTTTTACCTATTTTCACGGCTGTTTATAGCCAAACTAATATTTTCACAATGAAGTCAACAAAGTCATATTCGCCGAGTATTTCCTGCAGAATAACTCTAGATGTTAATTTCGTCAAGGGATGATTTAAACGAAAAACTTTCTCTTCTATTTATGAAGGTCGAACAATAGTTAAATTCGTCAGATTTTATGGAACCCGAAAATATATCTGGAAATTAATATTTCATAGAAAGACCTATTCAACTACGTTATATCGGTTCAAAGTATTGAGAAGAAGCCTTTTAGACCACCAATTAAGCTCATATATTTAAACGTGCATTTCTTGTACAATATATATATATATATATATATATATATATATATATATATATATATATATATATATATATATATATATATATATATATATATATATATATATATATATATATATATATATATATATATTAGCGTATTTCGGAAACAGCTCTAACTATTTCTATGAAATTTGTTATATATATTGGGTTCTGTTTTCTGAGTATACCTATATATTTGTATATATATATATATATATATATATATATTTATATATAGGTATATATATATATATATAGGTATATATATATATTATATATATATTATATATATATATATATATATATATATATATATATATATATACATATATTAGCGTATTTCGGAAACAGCTATAACGATTTGGATGAAATTTCTTATTTAGATCGGGTTCTGCTTTCTGCTTCTACCTATATAGTTGTATTTTTTTTGTAGAACCGCTATACACACAAAAAAACTACTTTTTTGAATAACTATTTATGATAGCCCCCTGTCCGCTTTACTGTTCACAATTTCATATAGCGCCATATCGTAAATTTTTGTGGTACTTACATTGTTGCCGATGGACGATAATGAACTATTACCTTAATTTTTTTTGAGATGGCGCTATATAACATTATCCAAATGTTGGTTATTTTATTTTGGTTATAGATACCTACCGTGCCAGACAAGGTCACGGTACTGAGTATATTATAGAAGGGAAAAGAGCTGCTCAATTGTGCAAAAACAAGATTCCGAGACTACTCTCTCAAAACCTTTGTTTGCTATCCTTAACGTTAACATATTTTAGGTGAAATCACCATTACATGCAAATTGAATAATCAGCAAAATAAGTTCCTTTCATTTTTTCGTACATACCTCGAGAAGTATCTGCGGTATACCTATTCGATAATTTAACCAAATACCTTCAACTAAATTATGCTTTCATAGAAAACAATGAAGTATGAAAATTGTTTGCAGGTACGTGTCCTGAAACTTGCTTAGTAAATATATTTCCTTAGCCGGGGATGACTTTTAAAGAAATACAAATAGGTTTTTACAAGTTCCTCTACTTCTTCAACGTTTCCATAGATTTTACAAATTCTCTACCTACACTGATAGTCAGTTTACTAATTTATGTAAACATTGAATTAATATCTAACGTAACTGGGGAATCGTTGTTGTATTTTGTAATCACTGATTATCATTATTTATCGTTATATATAATTACGTGTGTATTTCGATTTGATCGTCAAACATTTCTTCATATGGGAGGCAAAAGAGAGATTCATCTGAAATTCCAGCCTTCGAAAAAACTCAGCTATACAGCGAAATAATATTCTTCAACCTAGTACCTAGTTGCGAAATTAACACAAATTCGATATGAAAGAATAAATAATAAATATTATACTCCTTACTTGTAACTTGTGAAAAATGTGCTGAAAATTCTCGAAAATCGTTGAATTATTGCAGCTCAGCTTTGCAGGCACCGGAGTGAAACGTTCACCCAAAACTATGCAGATTCATGTTAGATAGTTTGTTATTTAACATATGTTGCTATTTACTTGCTGTTCAAAAACTTTTTCTGCAGCTGCTCTCAGTATATTCTCGTAAATCTAATTAACAGAGACTCTTACATTTACGAACTTGAACAAGGAAACGCAGTTGATTATTGAAAAATATCAAATGAACTTCCAAGAGAGCTGAGCAGATGAAAATTCCGGATTCCTTATCACAATAATGGAGTATAATGGAGAATTACTCCAACTCAAGAGCCACAGATATCTGTTTGGATCTCATTATATCTCATCAGTGTTGTTCATTCGATAATGAGTGATTTTTTTAAATTGCTTCCTGTTTCTTTTTTACTTGCGCTAATAATAGTTATACTGCGATGTCGCAGACCGTAAAGGCATAATTGTTTAATCGCAAGAAGCACAACCTATGCCAATGATCGGTAATGAGAGGGATCAAGGTGCAATTCAAATCGATATGTATATATATATATATATATATATATATATATATATATATATATATATGTATATAAATTACACAAGTCTGCAAAAAAAAAGGGGAGCTGTTTTAGTTTTTTTCCGCAATTCTTATGATTTTGGGTGTGCTGAATCCGAAAATTACTTGCATTTTGTCATAGAACGTAACGTTTTCTGACAATGTGGGTATCTGTGTTAAACAATTTATCATTTTAAAATAAAAGATAAAAGATTTTATTTATAATTGCGTAAAAAAACTTTCTACACTATCAGAGCGCGCACGTTCAGGTTACAACATGTTTATGTTTGTTAATTTCCCTCACACAGGACGTTCTTTAATTTGAGCGAAATTATAGTTATGTCCTGTATACATTTAAAAACAGTATTCAAAATGAAATTGTACCTATTATTTACGACTTTACGTAAGCCGAAAAACACCTTTTCTATAATAAAACTTTGCGTTCTGAAATTTTTTGAGTATTTTTTAGTTTTCAGAACACCTGAATACATAGAAATCAGTTGAAAACATTCAGACAGCATTTTTGTTGCAGTCCTGTGTATTAGAGGGGTTGATTTGATGGATCAACAATTTTTCAAATGAACCTGCTGCGCCCGTTTAACGCAAATAAAAATTAATTTTCAATATATATATATATATATATATAGATACATATATATATATATATATATATATATATATATATATATATATATATATATATATATATATATAACTGTATTATAATACAGATACCATAAGCATAATCAAGGTCCGTCGAATATGATGTCAATATCCATTGAATTTATCTGTATTTACTATATTAAAGAGGAATGGGAGAAGAGTGCAGCTTTGTTTCAGTCCCATTGTTAGTTCAAAAATGGTGCTGTTCCTGCCACTTTGCATCACGCTGCACCAGAATAAGTTTATTGGGAATACCTTTTTCTCTTAGGACTCTCCATGAGATGGTGTGAGGTACACTGTTGAATGCTGTTTAAAAATCGATAAATACCGGATAGAAGTGGTGTTCTGAACTCAATAGTCTGCTCTAAGATGATTTGTACGATATTAATAAGCCAATTCCACATACGCTACTCTGTTAGAATATTTAATATTTTTATCAGATTACTATTGTGCTAGTTCCGGCCATAACTATGAGTTAAAACACTTCAAAACGTATACAACATGCTAGAGCAAAATGGAAATTGAATCGGTGAACAACGGTAACGAGAACGATATAGCGTGAACCATAACGCTGTGCCACCGAGCGTCCTGAAACTTCAAATCTTTATCGACCAAAATGCTGGTCTGACTACAAAGTAGATTCAGTAAGAATCACAACTTTTGTTGCATAATTTTAAAGAGACTCTTGGATCATCTCATGATGAATTGAATGCCTAGGGTATAATGGGGATTTGTTTATAATTCGGTTAACTAGTTCAGATGGAGTTAGATATCAGAATGGATAAGAAGAATTACTCCACCTTACAATTGCACTGTAGCGAAAGTCAACTCAGAGAGGCGAGAGTGGTTTTTAAATCCGTATCATACTTCCATGGCAAAAATTTATGTGGTTCTGGATATATATAAATATATATATATATATATATATATATATATATATATATATATATATATATATATATATATATATATATATATATATATATATTTTTTTTTTTTTTTTTGAAAACGTTTATTTCAGAAAATATACACAGATACAATATCATAAAAACTTCCTAAACAGTGTATCAAACACTGGTATCGGAATCAACACATATAACTTCCCTAATTTTAAGCCTAATTACTAATTTTAAATTTCTAGATTAATATTAAACTATGCTAACTAAAATGAAAATTCTAAACCTTATTACTAATATTAAATTTTTCTAAATCAACATTAAACCATGAATATTGTAATACATATACACTTTTCAACTTTAACTATTTATAGCATCAAGTGTTGTTTTAGCCTTTTCAAAAATGCAGCATAATTTATGATGTTTTTAACACTTATTGGTAATTGATTGTGCCGACATACAGCTCTACTTAATGGATTACTGAGTCCAGTATTACTTCTCACAATTTCTAGATATATATTATCACTATCTCTTGTATCATATAGATGGAGATCCCTATTGAACGTTAAAGCTATATTACATTTAGTTGTTTTAGTTATTATTTTATGAATATGCTTACACTGTTCCAACTCCAGTAACTCACCCAAACGACATACACCCAACTCCCTGTATAGCTGATCTGTAGGCACAAGCCAATCATATGAGAAAAGAATCTTTAATACTTTATTCTATAAATTTTGCATTGATTTAAACAAAACAACCCCACATGTACCCCATATTGGGCTCATGTATCGAAAATGAGGAAGAAAGAATGCATTGTATACATTCATTTTACTCTGATGTGTAATATAATTTCTGCAGCGATAGAGAGCACCTATCATTGGTGTTATTTTATACGTTATGTGTTCAAGATGGTCCTTTGAGTTTAAATTCTCATCTATTATGTATCCTAAATATTTAACTGAATTTACTCTTTCTATACTTATATTATCAATTTTAATATCTTGATTTGGAAAATGCCTATTTTTGTGCTTGAAAACAATGAATTTCGTTTTATCTGTATCTATTTTCAATTTATTAAATAGAAGCCATTCGAAGTATTTGTTGAGATCATTATTTATTAAAGTTTCTAGATCTATTCCATCTTCCTCCTCATAAACAATTACAGTGTCATCTGCAAACGCATAGTATCGACCCTTCAAATTTACTAGTTTTATACTAAGAACGTACAGGATATCAAGAAGTGGTCCAAGGATCGAACCCTGAGGTACTCCATCACTATTTGTCTCTCTATCACTTTGAATATTCCCCAGTTTCACATATTGCTGCCTGTTAGCTACGTAAGACCATAGCAGCCGATACACCACACCCCTAAAACCCATTAGGTAAAGTTTCCTAAACAGTATATCTATGCTGACTACGTCGAAAACTTTTCTCAAATCTATAAAAACAGCCACCATCAGCTTCTTTCTGTCTACGCCTTCAGCTATTATTATTCACCAGATCGAATACGGCACATGAGGTGTTGCTCTCCTTGATGAATCCATATTGATAGTCATCTAGCAGATTATGATGATTTACGTATATATATATATATATATATATATATATATATATATATATATATATATATATAGATATATATATATATATATATATATATATATATATATATATATATATATATATATATATATATATATATATATATATATATAATCTCTTGATAATTATTAGCAATAACAGGCTTGTTGAATCTTAAAAAACTCGATTTTATTGAAAAGTTGACGTTTCGCCACGACATTCGTGGCTTCATCAAAACTCTTGAAAAAATTGAAATTTCTTTGACATTTATTGATTTGAAAAATTTGAATAGAAACATACTATGTTTCATTAAAATTGTTTCGGCTGTGGCCGTTCTTTGTTATTTATTACGTGCTATTCAGTCCAATATTAACATGCAAATTTGTTATTATTAGATGGTAAGGGAAACCACAGAAACCTTTACCCACGTAATGTTCGAAATAGGTTCAAATTATTTTGATTTTGAAGAGTCAAAGAATAATATAATAGCACGTAATAAATAACAAAGAACGGCCACAGCCGAAAAAATTTTGATGAAACATAGTATGTTTCTATTCAAATTTTTCAAATCAATAAATGTCAAAGAAATTTCAATTTTTTCAAGAGTTTTGATAAAGCCACGAATGTCGTGGCGAAACGTCAACTTTTTAATAAAATCGAGTTTTTTAAGATTCAACAAGCCTGTTATTGCTAACAATTATCAAGAGATTAGAAATAGTTCACAGGCAACAATAATTCGAATAAATATATATAAATATATATATATATATATATATATATATATATATATATATATATATATATATATATATATATATATATATATATATATATATATATATATTTATTTATTTATTTATATATATATATATATATATATATATATATATATATATATATATATATATATATATATATATATATAGATATATATATATATATATATATATATATATATATATATATATATATATATATATATATATATATATATATGTATATTATCGATATTATCCTAAGCATGGTAATTTCCAAACTTTCCAACAGATTCATTGTGGTTCCTTTATTGCAAAGATGTAGAATTTCAAGATCTTCTATTGTGATTTTATGCCTTGTAGTTTCAATATGTTCAAATATCGCAGATTTACTATCGGAAGAAATATGTTGTTTAAAACGAGATTCAAAATTTCGCCCGGTTTGTCCAACGTTGGCCGCTGGGTATTCACCACATTCAATTCTATACACCCCAGATTTTTTATATTTGTTTGCTTTTTGTTTGGCATTAAATAATAGTTTGCTTAAGTTCAACCCACTAGAAAAGGATGTTGTTTTCATCATTAAATGATTAAATTTTGAAGAGTAGTTGCAAATATTATTTGATAATTGGCCAAAATAACTTATACTAGCATATCTTTCTTCTGGTTTTTCCATTATGGAGTATAGTAAACGGGAAGTTTGTTTCTGCTCTTTACGATTGATAATGCGGTTCAAAAAGTGAATAGGAACATTATTATTTGAAGTTATTTGTTTTATTGTACTAATTTCTATATCGAAATATTTATCTGATAGAGGAATGGAAAAAGCTCGGTGAATCATTGAATTATAGGCCCCTAGTTTGTGATTTATATGGTTGAAAGATTCCATAGGTCTATTTGTCTATTTGAACATTGAAAGCCTACTAAAATATCGTCAGCATAACGGTACTAGAAGAGAATATATTTTTGTGTTAATTTATTTTTCACAATTGATTTTTCTGAACTATTCATGAATATATGTGGTGAACCTATTGGGAGGCCTGAGTTTTTGATTCATATTGAAAATAATTATGGGATAAACAGGTTTTTAAAAGATCGCAAAATTCTGTAACTATAAATGGTAAAATATTATTTTCAGTGAGAATTTCTCTAATTAAAGACATTCCTCTGTTGGAATATTTGGAAACATGTTACTCACATTAAAAGAAACTAGCTTGAAATTACTATTGTCAAATGTTTGTCCAGGCAATTTAATAATCAGATCTATAGAGTTTGAAACATTGTATTTGGGCTGAAGTTTGGTTATTTATTGAAAGTTACGATTTAACAATATTGCCAATACTACTGTTCTTCCGAATTTCTCTTATTTGTGAAGTTTGATCAGCCCATACATTTTGGGTGGTTCCACGTCCTGGAGTTTGTTATATTTGAAGTCGAATTTGTTGACTATTTCGGCAATTTTGTATTTGTAACCAACCAAAAAATTATGGTCTGATCAAACTACACAAAGAAGAGAAATCCGCTAGACCTGTAGTATCCTATTCAAACACACCAACACATAAATTGGCAAAATTGTTAAATCGTAAGTTTCAAGAAATAACCAAATTTTAGCTCGAACACACTGTTTCAAACTCTATAGATCAAATAAACATTTGAAAATAATAACTTCAAGCTAGTTTCTTTTGATGTATGTAACATGTTTCCAAATATTTCAACAGAGGAGTGTCTTCCTTTAGTTAGAGAAATTCTCACTGAAAATATTACTTTACCATTTATAGTTACTGAATTTTGCAATCTTTTACAGACCTGCTTATCCCATAATTATTTTCAATATGAATCAAAAACTCAGGCCTCCCAATAGGTTCACCACTCAGCCCTCTATTGGCAGATATATTCAAGAATAATTTAGAAAAATCAATTGTGAAAAATAAATTAACACAAAAACATATTTTCTTTTGGTACCGTTATGTTGACGATATTTTAGTAGGCTTTCTATGTTCAAATAGACAAATAGACCAAAAAAAAGTATATATATATATATATATATATATATATATATATATATATATATATATATATATATATATATACTTGCCGAGTATATTCCACGCATACAGTGAGGAAAGCGTTCAAGGATATACAAAAAACATAATTACAATCAGTTTTGAATTTAGTTATTTTTCATTGATACGACTACATTGTCCTTTAAAATTGTCCTTCTGCTTTCTTTCATTATGATTCATAATCAATGAATTTTTTGCATTTTTGTCTGTTTCGTTCATTTCAACGTGACTGGTTCGAAATGTCTCTGTGCTTTCTGAACCGAAATGCAGAGTAATAAACAGACAATGAATTTCGCTTCTGGTAACTCCAATGTCGCTGCTAACAATTTGAGTTATGAATGATTTACTCAATTCCTGGGTTCTTCAAAAAAAACAATTCATTCTGAGGAAGAGTAAATTTTAATGCCAATTTAACTGAAATGCACGTCGAAATGGCCTTAGAATAAGTATGCCTTGTAATTAAAACTTTAACGAATTTTTACGAATTTCTAGATAACTAATGGTGCACAATACACATCCTTTCAAAATATATATACGGTGAATGAGTTCATTGCAATATAGAAACATTAACACACTTAGAATTCAATACATTAATTAACAAGTTATTTGGTAACTTAATAATTCAAAGGGAGGTGCAAGAGGCCAACCAATCATTTTCACTTCTTCGTTTTTTTTTGACTAAAACTGTAACTTTCAATCAGAACTGTAATAGCATACATAAATATTTGAAGAAAAAAGAAGAACAGGAACTTTTCTGAAATGTCATTTTCACTTTATCAATGAAAGATTTGGAGTACTTCTACCTACTCAGAGAGTCAAGTTGGCTCCTATTGTCAGAGATCATTGAGAAAGAGGTACTTTCTCCTCTCCGAATTCAAGGCAAGAAAATCAGAAAATTAATCAGGAGTAAACGAACCAAAATACGTTTCTTTGAACAAACAAATATTAAGAAGATTTTGAAGCGCTTCGAAATTTCATATATTAATAGAAAAATGATATAATTCAACTTTCAGTTGAAGTATGTAAGACATCAAAATTTTTTTTATTTTAAATACTAGGGCGTCTAGGTCTATTACATTTTAGCACTGTTCGCGGGATGAAAATATAATTATATATTCTGATTCTAATTTCCCCCCTAATACCGAGAAATCTTTCAGTAAAACAAACTAACTCAAATGAATATGAAGCTCAGTCACCTTTTACTGTGAAATAGAATTGAATTGAAGTACTGGAAAAAGTATATTTGAAAAATTTTCATTTTACATTCTGCAAATATTTCCGAAGATCGGATCGAAGCTCATTTTTCGAAATTAACCCACTAAGAAAGTCGAAACCCATTGAAATCAGGTAAGAAAAACAACAACACAAATAGTTGAAGTCATATATCGAAGAAAGTGAAAAAAAAATAGATAATATATAAATATATATATATATAAATATATATATATATAAATATATATATATATAAATATAAAAATATATATATATAAATATAAATATATATATATATATATATATATATATATATAGATATCATAGAACCATATCGATGGTTATTAAGAAATACTCTTATGACTTTGTCAAGCTTTCGCAATTATTTAATTGCTTCATCAGGACTTCTACAAAATTGAAATGAAATATAAGAAAAAACATGTTTAACTTCCACAAGGAGTGACTCTGCGTGCAATGCGTACATTGAGGTTATTGATGAATCATTGCAAACCTGCTAAATTATACAAATCTACACTACACATACAAAATTACAAAAGGTCGCTATTTAAAATTTTTCCATGAATCAAGGAAAAAAAAATTTTCATGAAGAGTATCATCTTTTTTTAATCCTTCCACTGTAAAGGTTTGTCAGCTATAATCAAAAATATAACAACGAAAATGTTTTATCATGTTATCTGTGTTTCCCATTAGATTCTACCTATATAGTCTACTCGTTCGTTTTATTCATCCAATTGTTCATCATATGTCTCATTGTTGTTGAGAGTTGTTAACAAATATGAATAAATGTTGCTTAACTTCTGGGTATCTGTCTGTTTGTTTATGTTTGCTTTATGTTTATGTATATTTATCATTTCATGAATAATTTTTTTTCAGTTTTTAACCTGTTCAACTTCTATTCTGTGGTCATTGTTGTTTGCGTGTATCGCAATATCTATATCTATATATGTGTATATATATATATATATATATATATATATATATATCAGTGGCGGCTCGTGAGGTTATGGTTTGAGGAGGCTACAAGAGGTGTTAAAAAATACACCATAGGCGAAAATTTTTAGGAATTCAAGGTCAACCGCCTTATAATTTAAAGAAAATCAAAGTAAAACAAGCACCCCAAGCTATTAATTTGTTTTCACTTTCGAGTGTCTACCTTGAGACCTACAACTCCTATTTACAATATTCACAAAAACTCTTCTCAGCCAATTAATCAATTCATCTATTCATCAAATTTTTTTTTCTTTCACAAAATAGGTACCTACCTACCTACTTAACGAATTTATCAACAGCTGTTGAGAGCAAATAAAAAGTTATTATATATTTTTGAAGATTAGCGGGATTCTGCGATCTTTAACGTTAGCAAAATGATCTATAATATCCTCATAAAATGTTTTGTCTTTCGCCAAAAGTTTTACCAATTCCTTTTCAATAGACAACAAACTAATATTTTTCAAATAACAATTAGACATGAGAGTTTATAAACTTGGGGTAAATCTTGATTCAAATCATTATCAAAATGGTATTTGATAGTCCTCACATGATTTTCATTTTGCCCCAAAATTTTATTGTCATTATAAACAACACACAGTTCACTTTTTATGGCCACCTTATCAAAAAAAGTGTATTTTTGACATAAATTTTCCAAACAGTTATCAAGAAAATTAGCCGAAATTCCGGTTAACAAATTTTTATTGAGTAAGTCGAAGAAATGCAGTTCTTTCAAATCAGAGAAACTTATTTCTATTTGACTTCTAATAGTATCCAAAATGTCATAAAATATTTGCTTATAGTGAAGCTCCATATCTGCGTAACTGAATTTCTTTCGTTTTGGGCTAAATTGAGTCGTATCATCAGTAGTTTGAAATACAGAAAATAGTTTTTTAAAATAAACTTCTGCACGAAATTCTGAAATTTTTTCCAAAAGAAACTTGAGCCGATTTCGTGAGTGAATTACATCTGAAAACTTGTGCTGTAAGATTTGAAAAACTATTTATGTTTGTTCAAAAATTAATTTAAAGATGTTTAAAAAATATATAAATTCCTTATCTTGTAAG